>PVHY01013027.1:0-26516 GCA_004024945.1 Uropsilus gracilis | reverse complement strand
TATTGGGCTTTTGACCGAGAGGCTAGGCAGGAGTGTCTTTGGGAACTCTTACAATACTGTGTCTCCCAGACAGGGTTGAGGTGCTGAGGTGGAAAAAGAATAAGTTTTTTTAGAGTCTTCCTGATTTGTGGACTTGGAACCCCTCTAAGAGAACCTATTCTAGCCCTTTCCCCTCCAACCCATTCACTGTAGAAATCCATCAGATTTGCCAGCCACTTTGAGGACAGTCCTTGGCACATGGTGGATGCCTGCTCTTTTATTGAATGGACAGAAGAAAATAGTGTATTGGAGTCAGTACTTGCTTGTTCCCAACTTGCTTGTTTCTGTTTTAGTCCCAGCTTGCTTATTCTAAGTGTGTCACAGGCACATGATTAAACTTTAATTTTCTCATCTGTAAAATGGAGATGATAAGCACTTACCTCCAAGGACCGAGGATCAGTGCAAGCAGGTGAACTGAAGTATCTAGCAGCAACTCAGTAGACTGTTACTTGTCCTTTCCCATTCTCTCAGTATAGCAAATACAGTTTATTTGCCGTTGGAAAATACCTACGGATAGTTTTCTGTGGCTCTTTGGAAACCAGGTTAATGAACTCTTCCTGTCTTTTTTTCTTTCACTATCTTGTGTCTATCAGCATGAGATGCTCTTGGATAAACTGTAAAGGGCTGGCAGCTTGGCGTAGTATCAATGAATGTGGGGTCAGGGGCGCTAGTTTTCATTTCAGGTTCGTGCCTCTACTACAAGCTTAGTTACCCTGAGATCCATCTTCCCCAAACTTCCTCCCCAGCTTGGAATCAGCCTCAGTTGGTGCCTCTACTTTCTTCTCTTGTGAGCTGCAAACCTGAGTCATTCTAAACCTCACTCCCCCTCCATCTCTTCCCTAAGCTAATTAGTTGCCAAGTCATGTCTAGTCTATCTCTGAAATAGCTTCAGAATCCATCCTGCTCTCTCTGTCTCTGTGTCTGCTGTCTGGTTCAAGCCCTGCCTGTCCAGCACCTGAGCTGCTGCCTCCCCCACACGCTCATCCTTCCGTGGCCAGCCGCTGGTCTGTTGGGTAATTTTCCAAACAAGACTCTGATCATGTTCCTCCCCTATTGGAAACCCTTCTGTGGAGCTGTTTTCCCAGCATAAAATGCAAACGCTTTAAAGTGCCATTAATTCGTTGAGATCCTTGTGGAGGCTTGTGGGTGCCGTGCATTGGGGTATGGGTGCTGAATGAAGCCCAGTGTCTTTCTCTAGACCCTGTTTACCTACCCTTAACTGAAGGTGGGTACTTGGATGTGGAATGTATAAAAAGCCCGTTTTTCTGAGTTCACGCTGCATTCCTCTCCCTGCCTTCTGCTTTTCAGCCCATTCCCTGACCATGCCTCATGCATAGATCTGTGTCTTTGTCATTTTTCTCCTTCAGTTTTTTTTTTGTTTTGTTTTTGTTTTTTGAGACTAGGTCTTGCTATTTTTGCCCGTGGAACTGCAGGCTCACGTTGCCCAGGTGTCACGGACTCAAGCAATCCCCAGCCTCAGCTTCCCAAGTAGCTAGGATTACAGGTGTGCACCACCATGCCTAGCTGTTTTTTTTTGGGGGGGGCTAAGTCTCACTGTGTTGCCCTGGGCGGGACTCAAACTGCAACCCCCCGAACCTGCCACAACTCCATAAGCTGCGGCTTACAGGCACGCACCACTGTACCTGGCCATCTCCTTCAGTTTGAGATGTCTTTCCCTGCTTTTTCTGGAGTGCCTGTGCATCATTCAAAGCCTGTGTCAATATTTGGCCTCCTTCAGGAAGCCTTCCTTGATTGCATGTGTTTCTTCATTTGATCATTTATCATTCAACAAACAGCAGGTTCCTCTGCCTTTGCCTCCTTTGTAGTGTTTGAAGCAGATTTTTCTGATTGCATCAACCAGACTATCAGTATCTGTGGACTCCTCAGGGCGTTTTGTGCTCCCAGGCCTAGCCTAGAACTCACAGTATGGCCCAGTGTGGATGCTGGCTGAGTGAAACAATTTAACAATTGTGCACCTCACTTTCTTTATCTGAAAATAGACCTGCTTATACCTTCTTTTCTCTTAGAGGATCATTGGCAGGATTCTGCCAGTAGTGTTTGTGTGCACTTGGAGGTACTTTGTACATAGTGCATGCTGAGGGCTCTGGTGCAGGGTGGAAAGGAAAGGGTTTCGTTGCTGCCAGACTGCTTGGGACCTCGTGGTCGCCTGGAAGGCGATAGCATGAAAGTCAGAAGACCTGGCAGCCTCCGCTTTGTTGGCCTGAGGGACAGGCTGTGCCTCAGGGGCTCTGTCAGGTAGTCTGGCTTTTTGCACTGGGCTCACTGTAGAGCAGCTGTTTGCTGACTTGGTGTCTCACCCTTCTTTGGTTGTGCCCAGCCTTCACAGCATCCCTGTTCCTCTTCCCGCCTGACACTCTTGCTTAAGGAGAGAGCAGTGTCGTAGGAGGTGGTGGGGTCATTGGGCAAGGGTGTAGGGTGTGTGTGTGTTGGGAAATGTCTTGAGCAAGTCCTTTCCCTTCTCCAGGCCTTAGTTTCCCCATCTGTAAACTCAAAATGTAAGGTAAACCCTCTGCCCCCACGGCACCTCTCCCATCATACTCTTCAACCCCTTGGGAATATTTTTCATTCTTGAAGTGTCATTTTTTGAGCAGCTCAAACACTGCTCTCTAGTGGAAACCCTCCCTAATTTCACCCTCTTCCCTTGGCAGTCCTATGCATTTGGCATATGTTTCCATTTTCAACATTTATTTACTTCCTGCCGTTTTGTTAGATATTACAAAAATGTTCCTGTGTCTCCTATTAGCTAGCTGTGAGCTCCTTCAGAATGACTCACACTTCTTTCTGTATTCCACTCCCCCATTTACCTGGTAGGGTAATATATATATATATATATATATATATATATATATATATATATATATATATATATATATACAATATGTCTGTAACATATAATGTCATAACTGTAGCAACCGTGATTCATTATTCAGTTACTTGGTGCCTGGCACTGTTGTTAAGAACTTTATTCCTTGTGGCAATGTTTTGCCAAGTCTCTTTTGAGATGCTGTGAGATCCTGCAGTGCTCCCTCAGAGCCTCTCCAGCAAGAGAGCCCACCTAGTTGGGACAGTAGAATTCCCACCTTGCATCAATCAGAACAACGTTCTTCTTTTAACAGTTTTCACAGTTTCATTTTTTTTAAAGGTTCCTTAGCTAGAAATTAAGCTCATGAAATTTTCTGCATTTATTTCTTGTAATATGCAGTACAGTCCAAGGAGAAAGGAATCATTATATTCTATTTGTGAGGCAAGAAGGCTTAGAGAGATTAAGCTACCAGGCTACGCTTGTAAACTGAACTGGTAAGAACAGAATTTTAAATTGAGCTTTTCCTGTGATTTCATTGTCTGTGAAGGAGTCATGCTACCAACTATGGCGGCTTCTAGGGTGAGAGGACTTGACGCTCAGTGGGTAAGGTGGAAGTGCCTACTTCCTGCTCTCCCTTGAAAAGCCTCCTTTCCTAGAGCCAGCAGACCCTCTTTAGGTGAAGTGTGAATTTGTCCTCAGCCTAGAGGGTAACTCCTGAAAGCTGTGTATCATGCATGGTCAAAGGACAAAATCCAGGCTCTCAGCAGCTAGGCCCTGTGTGCCTTACAAGTTACTGTCGTGGTGGTGCCAGCCTGGGCTGAGCCCAGCTGTGCATTGTGTTCTTGAGCTCAGCCTGTCTGCAGACGTCCTGGGGCTGTGCTCCGCCAGGCTTGTGCTGACCGCCGTGGGAGATCGAGCTGAGCACTCTGAGCTCAGAGGTCCCTGGCTGGTAACACAGGGTAAGAGAGAAACCGTGCCTGGCTTCCCAGGGCAGATAATGAGCAGATGTCTGGGGCGTAGCAGCCAGGAGTCCTGGGTTCTGGACCCAGCCTTACCACAACCTGTGATTTTTCTGGACTTGAGTGTTTCCTCTGTCAAAAGGTGGTCTTAATAGTAGTTAAACATGTCCTGAGTGCTAATTCTGTGTCAGAGTGCTTCACACGACTAGTCTCATCTCATTCACAGATCTACCTGGGAGGTAGGCACTATGATTATCCCCATTTTACAGCAAAGGATATTGAAGCTTAGAGTCATTTATCTAGTTAGTAAGTGACAGAAGCTAAACTTGAATGATCTTTTTGCCTTTTGACCATTTACTGGGTTGTCTTAGGAATAGGGTCTCCCTACCTGTCTCACAGAGTGTTGAGTGGGGATGGGGAAATGTTTTTCATCTAGAAGGGTAAGAAAGTCGTGCTGTGGGCCGGGCACGGTGGCTCGTGCCTGTAAACTTCAGCCTATGAAGCGGCCGGGGCTAGGGATCGCGGTTCGAGTCCCGCCTGGGGCCCGTAGCGAGACCTAGTTCCAAAAAAATAGCTGGGCGTGGTGGTGCGCGCCTGTAATCCCAGCTACCTGGGAAGCTGAGGCTGGGGATTGCTTGAGTCTGTGGTACCCCGGGCAACGAGAGCCTGTGGTTCCATGGGCAAAATAGCGAGACCTAGTCTCAAAAAAAAAAAAAAAAAAAAGTCGTGCTGTGGATGTATCCATGGTACAGACACCTGGTTTATGACTGAAAAGGGTCTGGGGAGTGTGGTGCGGACCACAATTACACTATGGGTTCTGCAGATGGAGATGGGAATGCCACAGGGTGAGGATTTGAAATTCTTTTTGGCTCATTGCCTACTTATTCATACAATAAATATTTACTGGACTTTTATTCTGCTCTGGGGCGTGGGGATAAAGTGGCAAATGAGACACGATGCCAGTTCTCACTTGGAGAGCAAGGAAGGGGAACCACGAGGGGAGGATTCCAGCCTTGACTCTGTAGGTCATTGACAGTGTGAACTTGAGCAAGTTGTTTCTCCTATAAAAGCCTCAGGTTCTCCATCTGAACAATGGGATCATAGTCCCAGTGCTGCAACGTGTAGGATTGGTGCAAGAATGGCAGTGGCTGTGCTGACATGCCATGCTGGCATCCTGACTGGTATCTTGCTCTTCTTGCAGGGCTGCCCAGGAGCTGCAGGCCAAGCACCTGGAGCCCCTCCGGGTAGCTATTATCCTGGACCCCCCCATGGTGGAGGTCAATATGGCAGCGGAGTACCCCCTGGTGGTGGTTATGGAGGAGGTCCTGCCCCTGGAGGGCCTTATGGACCACCAGCTGGTGGAGGACCTTATGGACCCCCCAACCCTGGGGGACTTCCCCCTGGAACTCCAGGAGGACCATATGGCGGTGCAGCCCCAGGAGGCCCCTATGGACAGCCACCTCCAGGTTCCTATGGTGGCCAGCATCCCGGGCCTTATGGACAGGGACCCCCTCCAGGTAAGTAGAAATCTTGGATGCTAGCTGCCTCTGACCTTGTTCTGTGTTCTCCAGGGCCTGTCTGAGCCCTTCCTTTTTTTTTTTTTTTTTTTTTTGAGACTTAAGTCTCACTGTTTTTGCCCGTAGAACCTCAGGCTTAAGTTGCCTGGGGTACCACGGACTCAAGCAATTCCTGGCCTCAGCTTCCCAAGTAGCTGGGATTACAGGCGTGCACCACCACACCTAGCTATTTTTGGGGGGACTAGGTCTCACTGTGTTGCCCTGGGCGGGACTCAAACTGCCATCCCCAGACCCAGCCACGACTCCATAAGCTGCTGCTTACAGGCACACGCCACCAGGCCTGGCCTGCGTCTGAGCCCTTCCTATTGATGTGCAGGCAGCCTGGTCCTTGGCACCTAAGCATCGTGCTTACAGTGTCAGCTTTCATCCGTGGAATGAAAAACCTCTAGTTTAGCGCTTCTGCAGTAACAGCTCCCACATCTCTTTTGGCTTACAGCAGCAAACATTTGTTTCTTTGCTTGCTCCTGCTTATTTACCGTTGCTTGCTTGTTGGCAGCTCTGGGTTTGGCTGCTAAGGGTCTCTGTTCCACTTAGCTTTCCAGGATTTCCAGGCTTCAGGCTGGAGAAACAGCCCCAGTTTGGGATACGCTGTTCTCATGGTAGAGGAAAAGAGCAGAGGAGTTAATGGAGTGCACAATGCCTCTTAAAACTTCTGCTTTGAAGTACTCCCTCCTCTCACATTCTGCTGGCCAAACCACATCCCCTGGCTGAGCCTGTCAGTCAGAGGGGAATAGATACTCTTTTTCTGGAGGGGCTCTGCAAGCCACCAGTCAGTGGAAAGGCTGCCCGCTGCTCTTACAGGGAAGACAGGGCAGGGGTAAGCAAATTGGAGACAATACAGTCCACCATGGAGAGAAGCCCCAATTCTGTGTGATGGAGACTGATTGCTATAGGTAGAAAGATAATGTAGTCGTCCAGAGTTTGGGCTTATGAGATCAGACCACTTACTGACTAGACCAAGTTATTTACCTTTTAAAGTTTCAGTGTCCACATCTGTAAAATGGGAGAAGGCTAATAAGGATGGTGAGTAAGAATTCCATGAGAAGGTGCAGGTAAATACGGAGACAGTCTGTCCTGTTGGAAGGGCTCCATAATCAATATTCCTCCTGAGGCGTCAAGTCTAATATAAGAGCAGATTAGCAGAGAGACCCTATACATGAGGTGCTGGACGTGATGGGGGCAGGGCTTGTCGTCCAGTGGAGGCAGGAAACTTGAGCGGGGACTTGAGGCGCAGTGAAGATTTCTGAGTAGTCTCAGACCTGGGGTCAAGAAAGGTGAGTGCCCTACCCCCTGCTTTCTCCTAAACGCAGTCAGCATCTTCACAGAATGCTTCTTCCAAGAGACCAAGCCAGCAGCAAGGCAGCCTGAAAACACTCTGTGCACCTGAAGGACTTCAGGGAATGGCCCTGCTGGGAAGCTGCAGCATCTCTGCTATACACCCAGGCATGGGGCCTGGGGGAAATGCTCAAACCTTGGGGTTTCCAAACACTGAGAGCCAGTGGTATTTATCTTGTCAGAGCTCAGAGCGTCTCGCCATTTGCTTTCAGCTCACCCGGATTTCTGCATCCTTTTTCCTTTTTTTTTTTTTTTTAAGACTAGGTCTTGCTATTTTTGCCTATGGAACATCAGGCTCACGTTGCCCGTGGTACCACAGACTCAAGGGATTCCCAGCCTCAGCTTTCCAGATAGCTGGGATTATAGGCACGCGCCACCACACCCAGCTATTTTTTCTATTTTTTTTGGATCTAGGTCTCACTATGTTTCCCCAAGCAGGACTTGAACTGTGATCCCCGGTTCCGGCCGCAGCTTCCTAGGCTGCCACTTACAGGCGTGCGCCACCGTGCCCGGCCTTGATTTCTTCGTCCTTTTACAATCTTGTCTCTGAGCCTACATTAGGTCACTGCAGGGAAAGGAGCCCCTGGCGATGAGACGTATCCCTCCAGGACCTAAAACCAGAGTTCATTTCTGGGGCTAGAGAGGAGAGGAGAGACATGCTCAGATTCCTAACTGCTCAGCTTCTGCAGCCTCTTCTTGCAGCCAGTAACTCCTGCAGCAATGCCTCTTAGAGAGCGCTCTACTGTCGGAGTCCCCAGACACCTCTTCGGCCCCTCTGAATCCAGGGTCTCCTAAGTCTCCTAAGTCTAGGCCAGATTTGACCATGAAAGGTGTCCCATTGCTCACAGTAGGGCTCATAAAGACTCTTGGGGCCCAAAGGGCCTTCCAGCCTTTTTCCCTGCCCCTGCCCCTCACTCCCACCAACCCGAGAGCCCTGGGTGTCCTGTGACCCTGCTGTGCCTTTGCCACACACTTGTTGATCTTCCTGTCCCAGCTCCTTGTCACCTCTCAGGCCCAGTTCAAGTGTTTCTCCTGCTAGGAAAATGTGACCACACACTTCCAGGCCCTTTGCTAAGACTTTGTTTTGCTGTTTCCCCTTTTAATCATCACAATAGTCCTGGATCCATTTTAGAAATGGGGGAGTCAGTGCCAGAAAAATTAAACATTTGCCTAGAGTCACACAAGCTAGGAAGGTCAGAGCCAGGATTTGTATCCAAATTCTTCCCTGTTTCCAGAGCCTGAGCTCTTCTGTGCAAAATGCACAGATTACACACACACACATCACAGAATCTCTCCTGCCGGGCTGGGGCCCGCCCTCCCTATGGCAGCTGCTGCTTCAGAAATGAGAGAGGCCTGTCTGATTTCCCAGCAAGGACGTCAGACTAGTCCTTCAGGCCAGCACACCTTTGGGACTGAGCGTGGTTTCAAGCTACATAGCCCAGAGGCCTTTTTTGTGGCAGTTAACTCAATAAAGCCTGCTGAGTGAACTCAGTAAAATTTCCCAATGCTGCATCTTCCTAAGAGACTTCTGTGCTTCTCTTCCTTCATCCACCGCTCTGCCCACCAGCTTACCCAGCATGTCTTTCTAAATCTAAATGAGTGATCCTTCCCTCTATCCTCTCTCTCTCTCTCTCTCTCTCTCTCTCTCTCTCTCTCTCTCACACACACACACACACACACTTAAAGCTACTCACATACTCTTAACAGACACATAAAGCTTTTGAATCATGACAACACTAATAATAGTTCTTAGATTGTGCCAGGTGGTGATTTAAGGGTTTTCATGTATTAACTATGTCTTCACAGTAAACTTACAAAGGAGATACTGTCATGTCCCCATTTTTCAGATAAGAAAACTGAGACAGGGAGAATTTGACCAGGACTGCAAACGAAGGGACAGGGACTTGGATTCTGAGACCAAGGCTGGAATTTTGTGGAGAAACTTAGAATGTGTAAATCAAGCTCCCTCCCTTTCTGTGTCTGTGCTGGGCCCTGGAGTTCAGAGCTGAGTTCGGCTGGGTTCCTTCTAACCTGGAAGAGGTGGGGCGAACATGTATACAGTGGGGCAGTGAGGACCACAGGGAGAAGGAATACGGAGAAAGAAGGAGGGAGGCCTCCCAGGGATGGGAGAATAGGGAAGGCTGTGTGGAGGGAATGGCGTTCTGAGTTTTGAAGGCAGGACAGGAAATGGGTGCAAATTGATAAGGCAGAAGAGGGCTTAAGGCAGCACAGGGTGAGTAAAGGCTGAGGGGATAGGCAGCTCTAGGTGAGAGCAGGTGTAATGCTTCATCTGGGCTAGAGTGGGAGCCAGAGCTGGAAGAAAGATAGGAGTGGACCCCATTGTGGGGGAACGCAGGGTGCTCTTTTAAGAATGTGTTATTTTGTAGACAAGGGGGGCCTTTGAGGAGTTTTGAGTTGGGGTGGGGGACGTTGCTGAGAATAGAGTTGAATTTTACCCAGATTACCTGATGGCAGCTGAAGTAGGGGCAGAGGTCATCTGGGGTTTGTTAACAATCCCAGCAAAAGGTTTCTAGGCCATGCAGGTACAGTGTTAACAGGGAGGAGGCATATATTTGCATGGAACTGACACAACTGGGCTTCCCTTTGGATTAATGGAATGAGAACGTGTCAGAAATGTTTCCAGGGAGAGTTGAAATTGGAGATGTGCATTGGAGGTGATGGGGAAAGGTAAGGGGGAAGGTTTCATAGCCCCAACACCTTTGCTCCTTATGGCAAAGGCCAGCTCTGCTGTGCTGGGGGTATCAGAGTTGGGTCAGACCCGGTCCCCAACATGGAGCCCTGTGCTCCTGTGACTCAAAATACTTGCCTCTGGACTGTGAGTGTCATGTGCTCAGCAAACATTTTTTAGTCTCCATTCTCTGGGGAAGAGATTATCCCCCTTTTTAGATAATCCTTAGTCTGCTGGACTTCCTGTTCCGTAGAAATGTAAACTCGAATAGGGAGGTGACTGGAGCACATGGTAGGAAAAGCCTGAAGGATCTATGGAGCAGAAATCAGCTGCAGTACTGGGGACTCTGTGCTGAAGGTTCACCTCCAATGGAGTAAGGATGTTGGCCTAATGGAGGCCAGGGGCTGGGTGGATTTGTGAGGCTTTGTGGGTAGGGAAGGTGTGCAGGCAGGCAGGCACGGAAGGCCCTTCCCAGCATCTCTGAGGTTTGGCCTTGAGACCTGGGTCTGACTCCCCTGGTTCGCACCTTCCTGCAGGTGGCGTTCCTCCCAATGTGGATCCTGAGGCTTACTCCTGGTTCCAGTCAGTGGACTCGGACCACAGTGGCTACATCTCCATCAAGGAGCTGAAGCAGGCTCTGGTCAACTCCAACTGGTCCTCGTTCAATGACGAGACGTGCCTCATGATGATAAGTGAGTGGTATCCCTTCCCCTGCGCTCCTAGCATGAACACAAAGTGCCTCCCTTCCTTCCTCACTCAGACAGACATACAAAGCCACTCCCCTCCCCTCCTCCTGAGGTGGGCCAGAGTCACCTGATACCTGACAGTGGGCAGGAGAAATCCTTTGACCGGGTAGGATTTCAAGCAGGAAACTGGATTCAGGGTGAGATTCCCTAGAATAAGAGCTCTTTTCCTTAGATTCTTTTCCCCGTAAGTTCTAGACCCTGCTGAGTCATAAGCTAACTCAGCTTCCCATTTGATAGAATGGCACCCCTGCCCTGAAAGGAGATGGGGAGGGTGGTGGAGTGCAGTGGTGTCTGCTGTTAAACCCACAGCGAACGTGCAGTTCTGGAAGGGGCTGAAGGTAGCCAGGGCGGGGCTGGTGCAGCTCTTGATGAAGTCTGCGTGGGTTTAGGCAGTTGGGTCTCAGGTCTTGAGCTCTGAGAAGTCTCCTCTTGCCTGGGGAGGGGCTGTTTCAGTGGCCCTCAGTCCTGAACCTTCCTTCCCTCCTCACCCTCCTCACTGAAGACATGTTTGACAAGACCAAGTCGGGCCGCATTGATGTCTATGGTTTCTCAGCCCTGTGGAAGTTCATTCAGCAGTGGAAGAATCTCTTCCAGCAGTACGACCGGGACCGCTCGGGCTCCATCAGCCCCACGGAGCTGCAGCAAGGTGAGGGTGGCAGGGACTCTGCGTGGCAGAGAGCTGGTCTCTCTCCTCCTGTCGGTGGAGCAAGGAGTTTCTTCCATCTCTGACGAACTGCCAGGTGCCCAGAGGCGCTCAGCACAGACCCTCTGCCTACCCCTCAGTTTCCTTCCCAAATCCAGGACCCAGGCAGGTGGGTCTGCCCCAGGTCTGGTCCTGATTCTGACTCCAGAGGAGGGTGGTTAGGGGAAGAAAGCACTCCCCAGAGAGCCCGGCCCCTTGTCCTGGCCGTGGCTGTCAGTCAGACTCAAGAGGCCCGTGGGTGGGTGAGCGCATGTATCTGTGCCCTGGTGAGAGGGAAAGGCGATGACCTGTATGGTCACCAACTCGTTCACAGATTGCCACACACTCACATACTGGTGATCATAAAACAACAAAACTGGGATTTACTGAATGCTCACTAGATGCATTCTTCCTGGGTTATAGGCACTGTTTACTGTTCGCCACCCTCAGATAAAGGATCCCCCTTATTACCCTTTTATAGACGAGACTACTGAGACCCAGTACAGGTAACTTCCCCACAGCACCTGGGGAGCTAAGGTTTTTGCCTAAGCTGGTAGATTTTGCAATGAGAATGGAAGGAAGCATCGCAGGTAGAGGTCACGCAGGCTGAGACTCTACAATGCCCGGCAGCCTCGTCTAGCGAGGGGATGGTGATTGTGGTATTTTTAACACTCACCGACTGCTTGTTACATGCCAGACACTGCGCTGAGTGCTTTCTGTGGTCATCTCCCTTAACCCTTGCTGGCACACACAGGCAAGTATCACCCCCATTTAGAAGTGATGAGACAAGTGGTCCTAGGGGCTCAGGCTTCATGATGCAGACGATCGGAGTGAGCCCGGAGAGACGAGTGTCACCCTGAGGCCCCTCACTGCGCAGACGGTGGTAGAGACTTGCAGGGGGAGGGGGAGGGGCTTCCAGCCGAGCCGAGAGCTGTGTCCAGACGGTGCCTCCAGAGTGTGCGGCCTCTGGCTCTATCCGCTTCTGCGCTTTTCCCCTCACAGTCCCCTGAACTGCTCCGTGCCAGGGACCTGGCTGACGCAGGTGCTCACAGCAGGTGTTTGCTTCTTCTCTGTGTTCCCCTTCTCTCCAGCTCTGTCCCAGATGGGCTACAACCTGAGCCCCCAGTTCACCCAGCTCTTGGTCTCCCGCTACTGCCCGCGCTCCGCCAACCCTGGCATGCAGCTGGACCGCTTCATCCAGGTGTGCACCCAGCTGCAGGTGCTGACCGAAGCCTTCCGGGAGAAGGACACGGCCGTGCAGGGCAACATTCGGCTCAGCTTCGAGGACTTCATCACCATGACAGCCTCTCGGATGCTCTGATCAGCCTGTGGAGTGTGGAGAGCGCCGGGGACCTGCGGCTCCTCACGGGGGAAGCATGTGGGCTGCTTTTCTTGCCCCTCCTAGAAAAAGATCTCTCCCTTGGCTGGTTGAGCACTGTTCTCCAAGAGGGCTGGGAACCACCAGCTAGTGGGGTCCTGGGCCGAGGCCACAGAAGGAGACCTGAACTGGGAGAACCCTGGAAATGCAGTGTCCTTACAACCCCAAGCATTTAAATGACACAGCCTTGAGCCAAGATCAGGCGACACCAGTCACGCTGGGGACCCACTCGACTGGGCTCCAGCCTTCAGCTTTCCTTTCTGCTCCCTGATGCCCGCCGTGGTGAGGGCTCATCTGCTCTTAGCACCAGCGCCTGTGGCCCCCACGAGCCGGTGCCGTCAGACGAGCTGTCGCCAGTTCCTCCAAAGTGGAGTCTGACCAGGCGTGAGAGAGGTTGCCCAGGGGACCAGTGGCCTGGATTCCACCACCTCTAGGTCCGTGTGGGTCAGCTACTTGCTGCCCGGGGACTGTCCCTGCTCAGGGAGCTTGGACAGTCTCCTGCCTGCGCACTGGTGCCAGGCTGCAGCTTGGACCCCTCACTTGCCTGCCATTCTCCGCTCGGCGTCAGTCTCCACGAGACTGTTGCCATCTCCTCCTGCCAATGCTGTTTTTATTTGCATTTTTTTTCCATTCGGGGCCAAAAGTTCAGTGAAACTGTAAGCTTGAATAAAAGGGTATAACTCTGGAGTTCCCAGCTTTCCTCCACACCTTCCCAGCTGTCAGTTCCTATCCGCATCCTCTCAGCCACTCTGTTCTCTCAGTCAGCGGCTGTCCGGGTGCAGGCTCCACACCACACCAGGCGGGCAGTGGAGAGGCCGGGCGGGGGGTGCTTTCACTTAACCATGCTCAAGTCGCAGGGCCTGTAGCTCGCAGTCAGGGTTGCCTGGGGGTCTGCTCCAGAAGCCGACATCCCATGCTGGGAGCAGCCACTCCACAGCGTGGCCTCTTTATTGTGTCAAGCCCCCGTTTTATCTTGCAGACACGCTGCATTTGTTAAGTCATAGCTTTTATTAAGCACAGACATCTGTACTTGCCAGCTGGATCTTCAGATCGGCATGATAGCCGGTCTACACCCAGTGTCTATAGTGAGCTGACAAAATTTCCATCAAGAGGCAAGACACCAGACGCTCTGGTTTGCCTGAGGGACCTTATCATGGGCAGCGGTGTGATGGTCCTTTTGCTTTGGGGCGTGGAGATAAGGAAGCCGGGCTCTGCTCCTTGTAGCTTCCTGCAGCAGGTGAAGTCACTGTTGCTGTTCTGGGGCTCAGCGGAGGGTGGCAGAGAGTGGCCTCGGCCCTTTAGCCCCGTTCCTGGCCTGCTGTCGTGCTGGAATCAGATGGAACGCTGTCCTCAGGGGCCAGCCCTCCCCCAGAGTTGGCATCCCCTCCATGGCTGCATGCGTCCAGCCTCTGCTGGCCAGCCTGTTCCCTCCTTGGGCTAGTCAAGTGTCTTCCTGCTGCAGACTCCAAATCCTGCCATCTTGAGAGCACCACCTGCTGCCTATGGTTTCCTCACTTGGGCCACCCAGCACATTCATCACTCCTTTCTGCAAGCTGACCCTTGTCATTGGGACTTGTTTCATCTCCCCCATGTCTCTCCCTAGTTGCCACAGTCCTGGGCCCTCCGGCATCTTCACCGTGCACCATGCATTCCCCTTAGCAGCTGGTGATCTTCCCTGAACTCTCCAGTTAACCTGAAGGCCCCAGATGGAGGCCTAATACCCAATGTGGTGCAGACTCACCACTCCCTCAGAGTGGTGAACACGGCCGCAGGGGGAAGCCGCTCCTGTTGCTGTGCTCCCACTGAGCCGTGCGGCTGCCAAAACCCACCTTCCCAAAACCCAGAGTCAGTCTCTGGTCTGTGTGCTTGGGGGCCCGAGTGCCAGGGACCACATCCAGTCTCCTCGGCACTGCCAGTTCTGAGTTGGAGTGCCAGCCGGCATTCTTCACGCCACACTCTGCACCTCCCAGCCTGGCTACAACCCGAGGAACCAGCTTTGGGGCCTAAGGCTGGTGGAGTGTGGCAACAACTATGGAAATGGCCACCAGAGCTGGGCCGCTGAGTCCCTGGACAGCAGGGTGACACTCTGGACCACACTTTTCACCTGCTCTGGTGAAAGCGTGCTGCTGAGGGCGTTGCCGTACAGTCTGGGGCTGGGCCACTGGGGGCCCGTGTCTGCCCGGGTCAGGGAGCCAGCAGCTCCATTAGTCAAGCTGAACAGACCTGGTGGTGCGCAGCTGGCCAGCCTCTGCCTGCTGCCTGCTTCTCACGGAACAGCCCTTCAGACCGTTCCGCCTCTTGCCCTGGCACAAAGATCAGGGTCTCTGGCAGGCCTCTGATCGGCTTGGTGGCAGAAGGAGCGTGTCTAGCCAAGTCTGGCTTTCCCTTTTGTCCTGCGAATTCATAGAAAATAATTGGCAAGCCCTGATTTCCAAGAAAGTGAAGATAACTGTACATCAATCTGCCATCTGCCCAGCTGGCCCCCTTACCTGCCCGTGGCCTCTGGGCCTGTGAGCTGACAGATGTGTCAGAGATCAAGATCCTGGGTATCAGAGGACTGGCACTCAGGGGGACGCAGTGCCTCTGTACGCTGAGGCCTGGCCGGAAGCCGAGTGGGAACCCTTGCACTGGGGGATGGCAGTGGGCGTGGTCAAACAGTTCCTGCCTCCCAGGGTTGTGTCCTCTCCCCCTCCGGCTCCCCACCTCCCTCCTCACCTAAGAAGCGCAGATTTTGTGCAATGACAAGGAAAGGGAACATTCAGTGCCAGGCTTTTAATTACAATTGCTTCCGGCTGCTGGCTTCCATGCCAAATGGGCACATGGAGAGTGTTTTATCACACCACAAAGCCGACAGGGTCCAGTCCACGGTGCGTGCACACGCACCTGATGAAGCCGGGGAAGGGCTGGGCCCGGCTATTTCACAGGCATTAGAGTGGCCGGCTCAGTACAGCCTGGGTTCTAGGGAGCCACTAGGCCTGGCGGGAAAGCCTGCTGGGACTCACACAGCAGACTCCAGGGAAGGCTGGTAATGGAGTAGGAGAGGACCAGGTCTGCTGGAAGAAGGCCAACCTCTGGCAGGATGATAGGGATGGCTGTGCTGTGGGGCTTGGCCAAGTGAGAAGGGCACAATGGTAATCTCATCCACAGCACTTTACAAAGAGCTTTCCACCTTCTTGAGCATGCTTAATCCTCGCATCACTCGTACTCAGGGGGACTCAGCTCAGAGAAGGGCAGTGACTTCCTCAGAATCAAGCAGACAGAGAACCAGGACCAGGGCCTGGCCCCTCACCATGTCCAGCAGTCTTTCCAGGAGGCGTGGCGTGGTCCCCCCGAGACCCAGAGGAACAGCACAGGGCAGCCGGCGTCAGGGTAGCACCGTGGTGACACTGGTGAGCACCACGTGCTCGGAGACCCTGGAGACGGAGCACCGGCTCTGCAAAGACAGGGACTTGTGGCTGGCAGAGGAGCGGGGGCTGGGGGCCTTCAGCGCGCTGCAGGGACCCAGGCTAGGCAGGCAGCAGGAGAAGGCAGCCTTAAACTGTTCCCGGAATTTGCCTTTGTTGGGAGACAGAAGACACAGGCATAAGGAGATGGGTGGGGGGAGCAGAAGGGGCCCGTGGCCCAGGGACACCCGCACAAGTCCAGCCAAGCGGCCTGTGAGGGGCCGGATGAGAGAAGCCCCAGGCGACTTGTCGGAGCCAGGGAGAGCGAGGCCGGAGCCCTGGAGCAGGCTCCCAAGGACAAATGCAATTTTCATCGGATTCCTTGACTGCGCTCTGGCCCGGAACGTGGTGTCTGGCTCAGGGGCCTCAGTTCACCTCATCCCTCCCTGGCACGCAGGTGCCGGGGCTCAGGCTCTCCGCTCCCCATCTGTGGCCGGGCTTCCCCATCTCTGCCCCATGGTGACCAGACAACAGTGGGCCTCAGCTGGCGCCCCGGGCCCCCCCTGCCCCCTGAGAGCTCGAGTGCCTTCACCTCACTGTACAGGTAGGGCCTGCAGCTGTGCAAGGTCACCCGGCTGAAGTTGGGTCTGGCACTCACCTCAGAGCTTCAAAGGAGGGTCAAGCAGAGAGGGGGGGGCTTACCTCGGCTACCTGTTTGGTCATTTCCCCTGGAACTGAAACTGATTGTGCTGAACGGTCCTGCAAGCCTCTCTGGTGCCCTGCTGAGGGCCCAGCAGGCAGCAGGCCCCCAGTAAAGGTGTCGCAGATGGAGGATGCGATCAGGAAGCCTGGCATTTGCTGGGCTGCGGGCTCACCTCCCCTGCTCCCGTCTCAGCGGGCACCAGCCGGCTGGCCCTTGTGGAGTAATTCTTCAGTCTCGGTGATGGATGTAATTCTGACCCTTGGTCCCTCTCTTTAACCTTTCAACCTTTTCTCGAAGATGATTTGTGTTCAGGCTTGCACAGTCATTTGGACTGGTTCTTGGGGCTTAATCCTGCAGCTAGAGGTCTGGTGAGTCACACTTCCATGAGGCCAGCCAGAGAGGAGGTAGCCCAGTGGGAACCGTGGGCATGGGCAGAGTAGGCCTGGAGTGGGGTGGGAGGACCAGGGATGCCTGGTCTTTCAGAGAGAGCAAGAAGGCTGGTGCCAGAGGCAGGTAGGTAGACATAGGAATAACCCCCCAAGTTCTGACCACTCTGCCTGGCCCTGGGCTAGCTCAGCAGGTGATATCATGCCTCAGGCAAGGGTTCCCCTCCCTCAGTCCTGGCTGCCTCTGGGGAACGTGACTCTTGCCCTATTTACCAGACGGGAGCCAATTGTAGGTGTAGGGCTGGGCCAGGGTAGCTGTGAGCTGGCCTAGCCTCTGCCCTGCCGCCCACTCACTGGCCTGCATAACCCCCCCAAAATGGATCCAGTGTGCTGGGCAGCTTGCTTTTGCTGCTGTTGGGAATATAGCCTGTCTCCTGGGAGTTACCAGAAGTGGTTGTCAGGTAATGTCGTGACATCATGGTCGTCAGGTGACATCATGACGTCGTGGTCATCAGGAGGCAGCGGATGTATCCATCCCCACCATCCTTTATTCCACCTGGAGTGGGAGTGAGCCTCAGCCACCCTCAGCCATTGCTTCTCTTTCCACTCACCACTGAGGAAGTTGTAGATGATGGGGTTGGCGGCGCTGTTGGCATACACCAGCCAGTGGGAGAAGGTGAAGCAGGCATACACGGCTTCCCGGTCACTGGCTTGGCGGAACATCCCAAACACCCTGGGATGGGGGAGCAAGTAAGAAGTGGTGGGGTGGAGGGACTACCAGGTGGCCCTTCCCTGGGCCTCCGGACCTGGGGTCTTGACCACAGTTGTGGGTTCTTGGATACAGAAAATATGAGCAAAAGGCCATTTAGCAGCCAAGGGCTGCCAGGCACGTCCTCATCCATCTTCTCAGCAACGTAAATCATACACACCATCCATTTTTCAGTTAGGGCAACAAGCTCAGAGAATAAAGCGACAGGCTCCAGATCACATAGGCAGCACGTGGCCAGACACAGATGGACACTGAGATTGTCTCTGTCCTTCCCTTGCACCCCGCAGCCTCTCGCTCACTGTGCACCCCCTCCTCTGCCCCCGTTTTGCAGACTGAGAGGGCTGTCTCCAGACCCCTGCAGGCCTGGGTCCTCCCCTTCCAGTTTCAGCTCAGATGTCACTTCCATTTTCAACCATTATGTCTAACAAAAGATTTTTAAAAATGCTTCAATCCCTGTCACTGCCGCTCCCTGTTCTTTTCTTCTTTTTTATTTTTCTCATAACTGTTATCACCTCTTGACATTGCAACATGAAGAGTCCCCCTTAAATGTAGGGGTTCCAAGACCCCAAAGGCAGGGAATAGCATGGAATCCTCTGTACCCTCTTTACATACAAAACTACCATGGATTTTACTTTATAAACTAGTCACAATAAGAGGTTAACAACAACAATTAATAATAAAATAGAAAAAAATCACAGCAATATACTGTAATAAAAGTCTCTTTCAGAATATCTCACTGGATGTAACATTTTTGGACCACAAGTCACTGAAACTGCAGATAAGGGGGGGAGTAGCTACTGTATATTTCTCTCTCTCCCAGCAGATGTCACCTTCCTGAGGCAGGAGCTGTGTCTCACATGCTGTTCACTGTGTTCCCAGCCCCCACAATCTGATGACCGAGTGCCAGGAGGCCTGACTATTACTCGTCCCATTTTACAGATGAAGAGACCGAGGTTCACAGAAAGGAACTAGCCAGCCCTCAGCTCACACATGGGTTAAAAGCTGGAGCTTGACCCTTCCCCAAAACTGATACAGAGCTGCTTCCACAGCCTCCCCCGGCCCCAGCCTTGCCCTGTGTGCTCACCTCTTGAGGACATTGAGGACACTGATGGGCAGGTAGCAGAGGGCAAAGACCAGCAGCACCACCATCAGCATCTTGGCCGTCTTCCTCCGAGCTCGCATCTGCTTCACCTCGGCCAAGAAGGCACGGGCCCGAGGTGGGGGCTCCATGCTGGGGCCCTGGCCCTGGTCCTCCATCTGGGTGGAGGGCCTCTTCCAGTTCCTCACCAGAGCAGAGGTGGTGCCAGGGATCTGTCGGGCACACAGAGACAGCAGCAGTGGGCAGCGCTCCTTGGGAGCTTGGTTCTCCTGTGCTGGGCCTGTTCCTGGCCGGGGAGGGTGGAGGCAGGTGAGGGAACAAACCTTTGCAACAGGAAGGAGCCTCATACCCCTGATAGTGACCAGCACTCTGGATGTGAGGGCCACACTGTGCTTTCTTTTCCCATAGCTCATTGCGAGGCCAGACACAACACGCCTCCGGAGGAGGAGTTACTGGGCCGCAGTTACACTGAGCCAGCGGAAACTCAGACACCCCAGGCTGCAGTGGCTCAACTGTCCTTCTCTCCTCATCAGTCGCCACCTCCATTTTGGGGTTGGTGCCGGGAGTAAGTTGGGGCACCCCTGGCCCAGGCCTGACCATGGCCTGGGCAGGGGCCAAGCTGGTGGACAGCATGGAAGGGCCTGGACCCCAAATCCCAGATCCCAGCTGAGGTTGGTACCCACAGTAGCTATGGTGGTTCAGGCTCCTGGAGCAGCCACAGACACCCTCCAGGCCTGTCCCACCTCCAGCGACTCCCCCACAACACAAGTCTGTGAAGTTAGAGCTGAGGAAACTTGGGGCGCAGGCCAGCTCAGCCATTCATGAGCTGTGTGGCCTTGGTCAACTCACTTTGCTTTGTGTGTCTGTAAGATGGGGACAGTGACTCCTGCCAGCTTGGCTGGGGGTTGGGGGGAAGATGGCAAGTACTGGTGGCCTGCAAAAGGGGCCAGGAACGGCCCACCAGACCAGCTGCTCTCGAAGGCAGGGCCTGGGTCTGAGGCTGTCTGTATCTATCACCCATGACCCTGCGTGGCCGGGCTCGGGCTGAGCTCTGTGGACTGGGAGTGACACTGTAGGGTGTGGGCAGTGTTCCCGAGCTGGGCATGCTGTGGCCTGCACCCTGCCCGGTGGGGACACAATATCAATCCCCTTGGGAGCCACCCAGAGGTTGGGGGAGGGGTGAGAGGGTTCACCAGGACTTACTCCCATGAGGCCTCTGGATAAGCCCCCCCCCAGCCCCCCTCACAATGCCTATGGTGGGTGACTGTGTGCAGGGGAGGCAGGAAGGCAGCACCTGACCCAGAGAGGCTCTGCCACTCGCTGGCTCTGCCAAGCTGGCTATCCTTTCCTTGCGTCTACACAGTGGGAACACGGCTGCTCTCGCTAGAGAGCTGTGAAGACGCTGCGCGTGAAGCGCCTGATTGGGTGCTCGGCGCTGCTCTCATCGCCGTCTCGGCAGTGAACTGAGCACTGACTCCTGCTGAATCCTAAGCTCGGGTCTTCTTGCTGGCTAAGGCATGTGGGGGATGTGGCTTGGCCTCTCTGGGGCTCAGTCTTCTCACACCTCGAGAGGGGAGTGATAGAAGGCAGTCAAGACGCTTAGGACTGGCGGGGAGCAGGGCTGTCATACACGGCCGCTGTTGAGACTAGAACAATGTTAGCTACTATTTGACTCGGGATTGGCACCTTCAGCTTTGAGTCTGACATGGGCCTGGCCTGGCCTCTCTTTGGCTGCAGGATGGCATGTTCTGAAGGCAGGAGACTGTCCAGTTCCTCAGACCAGGACCCCAGCCCATCCCCACCCTGACTGCAGCACCAGAGTGGGTCTCACCTGGCGGCCCCAGAGCTTGCGGAAGATCTGGAAATAGGCCATGGCCATGAGGCCCAGCGGGGCCAGGTAGGTGACAATGAAGAAGCAGCTGTGGTAGATCTTGGGGTAGAGGTCATCTGCAGGGGCCAAGAGATGCATGAGTTGGGCCCAGTCTGGCCTGGCCTGCTTCTCACTGCCACCTGGCCCCACTGGTAAGACCTGGGGGGCATCTGGGCCCCATACAGGTATTTCTGCAGAGAGATTCTGAAGTTGCCCAACCTGGGGGTGGCCACCCTGGAGGGGGGCCCAGGGGATGTCTACCCTGGGGGGAGGTGCCTGCTCTGGAAGGATCCTTGGTAGATGCCCACTCCGGGGGCATCCGCTCCACAAGTGCCCTGACAGACGCTGACCCTAGGGACAGGCGTGCCTGAGGCGCCCACTGCAGGTTTGCATGCCCAAGCCTCCCACCGTTACCTGCCCAGCGTTCGTCGCAGACAGAGAAGAGCCGGGTGCGGTTGGCTAACTCGGGTAGCACGCTGCTGCATTCCATGACAGCAGCCTGGGGCACCATGACAGCCAGGGACACGGCCCAGATGCCCAGGATGGAGCCGCGGGCGCGCCGGGCCGTGCTCTTGAACAGCAGCGGGTGGCAGATGGCGTACCAGCGATCCAGGGCGATGAAGCTGAGCGTCAGCACGGCCACCGACACAGACACAGCCTACCCGGTGGGGACACAACGTCAGTCCCCTTGGGAGCCACCCAGAGGTTGGGGGAGGGGTGAGGAGGGCTCACGGCCCAGGAAAACCAGGCAGCCAGTAAATCCTGACTCCACCACTTACTGGTTATCAGACTGGGGCAAAACACTCATCCTCTCTGAGCCTCATGTGTAGAGTGGGAGGGGCCGCCCAGCAGGATTCTTGTGAGAATAAATGAAATCACAGCTGGACAGTGTACAACCTGAGACCTGGCACATAGTAGGTGCTCCTAAATATGAATATCTTACACTTATGGAGCTGACTATGTGCTGTTCTCAGTCTCACAACAACCCTGTGTGCTGGGAGCTTTTACCCCCATGTCACAGATGAGGAAACTGAGGCTCAGAAAAGCTAAGTAACTTACCAAAGGGAAATTCCGGCCAGGCATGGTGGTGCATGCCTGTCAGTGGCAGTCTAGGGGCAATGTAGCGAGACCTAGTCCCCAAAAAATAGCTGGGCATGGTGGCGCACGCCTGTAACCCCAGCTACCTGGGAAGCTGAGGCTGGGGATTGCTTGAGTCTGTGGTACCCCGGGCAACGAGAGCCTGCGGTTCCACGGGCAAAAATAGCGAGACCTAGTCTCAAAAAAACAAAAAACAAACAAAAAAACCAAAACAAAGAAATTCCCTCATCTGCCTGTCCTTATTCTCAAGGTTGGCAGAGTTAATGCACTGACAGGAAAAACCTCAAAGCAAGGGGAAATCCAAGAGGCATTTCTCTAGGTCCTGAGTTGCCACCCCCTTCCCCAAACTCTTAGGAAAAATACCCTCATTCTGGGAGGCAGAGCTGAGTCTAGGACAGAGATGGTCACTGCATCCACGAGTGACCCCAGCCTCTGGGATACAGAGCAATTGGGGGGCCACTCAGCCCTCCTTCCACCTCCTTGACCCCATCTCCTTGTTCCCCATCACTATGCAGAGGCAGGGAAGGGACTCCTCTACCAGCAACCCCCCAAGTCCCCTTGGGGGTCAGGGAGCAGGTCCATGGTGCATCTATGTCTGTCCCTGTGTGCCATGTACTTGGAGGTGACTGCTCGGGTTTGGCCTGGGGTGTGTACATGTCTGCAGACTCTGAGTATGTGGGCCCGGTGGCCTGTCCTTGTTGACAGTAGTTGATGACACAGCAGAGGTACTGAGCCTGTCTGAAAGGCAAGTCTGAGGGCGGGGGAGACTCATGTAAGGCCAAGGTTTCTGTCTTTGCGATGTGATTGATGAGGATGCTTACACAGAGCTCACCTGCAGATAAGGGATGACCTTGCAGAGGGCGTGGCCGAAGAGCCAGGACTCGGTGATGTCTACCAGCAGGCTGGCCGGCAGGCAGATGGCTGTCACCAGCACGTCTGCCAGGGACAGGTTGACGATGAAGTAGTTGGTGACGGTTCTCATGTGGTGATTCCGCCACACCGCCAGGCAGACTGCGGGGGGCGGGACGAGATGTAGCCACGCCCACTCGCCCGCGGGCCCCTCCCCCAATCTCCCCGGCCAGCAGGAGGGAGGGGCGGGGATGGGGGGAGAGGGGAGAGAAGCCCTAGGAAGGGCCCCTCCCAGTCCCTGGCGGCAGCGGCAGCACTACCCGGCCGCAGGGACCTACCCAGCGTGTTGCCCACCAGGGCTACGAGGAACACGGCCACGTAGGCTGCGATGAGGACCCACTCGTATTGCTTCGGGTACAGATAGTCGCGCCACAGGTAGCGGAGAAACTCGTCTTCGTAGTCAGGAGGCGCCGGGGACGGCTCCTCGCTGCTGCTGCCGTTGGGGATCCCTCTCTGGGCCCCTGGGGTGGCCGAGGGCTCCATGAGCTCAAGAGCCAAGGCAGCTGAGGTGCATCCTGGGCTCTGCAGAGGGAGGGGAGCCCCGCGAGGCCTCAGCTGGTTTTCCTCGGGAGGCCCCGGAGCCTTGCACACAGGTCGTGGGGTCCCAGCCCCAAATCCCCCTGAAAGAAGGAATTGGGAGAAAAGAAACATTAGGAATTGCGCCACTTTACGCTGAGCCGCCTCTTAATTGCCACAGTCGGTGGGTTATGTTGAACCTGAGACTGACAAGACAAAGACAAACCTAATTTCACCCAGATTCCATATAAGCTGCTCTCGGGTAACTTACCTCACCCCTTTCAGCCTCAGTTTCTCCATCCACTCAGCAGAGTAATAACCTAACCTACCTTGCGCAGGGCAGTGAGGAGGGAAGCGCGCTATTGCGTGCCAGGTGCTTTATTTGCTCAGACTCTACCGCAGGAAGCCGGCTTCGTGGTCCTTGCAGGTAACCGTTTCAGGGAAGCCTGCTTTATAGGTGAAGAAATGGAAGTTCAGAGAGGTTGAGCCCCTTGTTCAAGGTCACAACGTATGCCAGGTCTGGCCAAACCCACCAAACGCCATAAATTTGGGAGAAAAAAACAAAACAAAACACGATCCAGATGCAAATATTCTCTCCTGAATCAATTCACCGATCTGAATTTTAGGTTGAAAATGGTCACCGGAGGCTTTAGAGACCCAGGCCCGGACCATCCTACCTGCCAGACCCTCCCTGGACACGCACACGCACACGTCTACACATTCTCACACACTCACACGGTGGGGGCAGAGGTACCGGGGAAGAGTGGGGAACCCCCCAGCCCAGCCACTGCAGCCCTCAGGCCCCCAGGATCCAGTCCCCAGTTTGAATCCCGGGTACCGAGACGCGTCCCGGCGGCCGCCAGGGGTCGCTGGGCCCGCGCGCAGGCCGCGCTCTCCATTCATAAATCCGGCCTCGCTCCGAGCCCCTCCCGGCCGGCTCTGACCCCTACTTCCCCCGGCTGGGCAAGGACGACCCCAGTCGCGTGTAGGAGGGTGGCCGGTCCCTGCAGACCCCTGGGGGAGGGGAGGGAACTCCTCTATACCCTACGGCTCACCGGTGGACCCCACTCCCTCAGCGGGACCTCCCTGCACCCCGGGGACCGTGGGGGGCTGCGGCGGGGGCGAGGGTCGCCAGCGAAAGCTTGAGCGGTTCTGCCGGAGCCCGCCCGGCGGAGCCTTCAGGACGTGCAGCCTCCTAGCACCGAGGCTATCCCTCAGGACTTGGCTCCCGCTGTGGGTTTTTTGCACCCCCCACCCAGGGCCTGGGGGTTCCCCACGCCTCGCACCTGTTGGCTCCCGGACCCCGGCGTCCTTGGCGTCCTCGGTCCCCTGATCTGGCATCAGGGACTTCGCCTCCTGTGCCTCAGACCGGGCTCCTGGGGGTCGGGGCTGGGGAGGGGGCCGGGCCGCCCCCCCTCCCAAGGCTGCGCGCCTCGGCTGGCGCTGCCTCGGCTTTCTCCGCTGGGTGCGAGCCCCGGCTTCAACGCGGGCTGTGGCTCGGCGCGGGCTCCGCCGGGCTGCGCGCCGCGGGGAGGGGGGGCTGGAGCGGGAGGGGCATGCGGGGAGGGGAGCCCCCAGCCGGTCTCGGCTTCCAGTCTCCCAGCCCAAGACCGGGAGGGAGGAGGGAGATGCTCATTTTCCTCCCCTGCCACTTCAAGCCTCCATCTCACCTCCATTCATGCGTCCATCCGCGCTCATTCATTCGTATCCATTCAACACTGATGCCTCCAGTCACTCCTTATCCAGAGCGCACCTACTGTGTGCCTCCGGCCTTGGGCAGCTCAGGAGAGCCCCAGTATAGGTGGACCCCAGCTTTATCTCTCCGGGCTTCCTCACCTACCAACAAGGATGGTGGCACAGGTGGGTTGGGGGGCGGGGCGGGGAGAGTACCTGAACCCCAGCTAGCCAAGCCCTGCTGCTGCTCAGAGCGAAGATGCCAGAAAGCCCTCGCTGGCCCACCCCACCCCCTATTCTACCTGCCCCCGAATTCTTTTTTGTTCTTACCTATTTCCCCCTCCGAGTCAGAGACAGTGGGGGGGGGGGCAGGAAGGTGGGAGTCAGAGGGGCTGATTAAGTCAACAAAATATTTTCTGAGCAGCAGCGTGCCTGTGCCTGGCAACACGCTGCCACAGCATAGCTGCCGTCTGCATGGTCGCCCCATCATGGATGATCTCATGGAATCTTCACACCAGCCGGGTGAGGCAGTGGTTACGCTCCTCATTTGACAGATCGGGACACTGGACTCATCATTGTCCAGTGACTTGCCGAGGGCCACGCGGCAGACACATAGCTAGGCCTCGAACTGGTGCCCTTCGCCGGGTCCACCTACACACAGGGCTGACTTGCCTTCCAGACCCCCAGGCTGGCTGGAGGCAGGTGGGCTCACAGCCGTGCAAGCCCTCTAGCTTGTGAGGGGCCCAGCGAGCTGCGGACAGATGGACTCAGCCAGGGAGTCAGGACAGGCTTCCTAGAGCAGGTACAAGGACCAGAGCTTGAGAAGGGAGCCCTGTGTGGGGGACTGTGGCTGCTGCAGGAGTATGGGGTAGAGGGAGGCTGGGAGGCGAAGTGTGGAGGAGTCAGGAAGCACAGGCAGGGAAGGGCAGCTCCTGGGCACAGCAGCCATCTTCCCCACCCACCGGCTCAGGGTCCCCCTAGCACATCACTCCCAGCTCCCACTCTCCTCTCAGTCTCTCGGAGATTGACCCCCTTCTATCTTGGGAGGGGATTCCGGAGAATCTTCCTTCCCTCTCCTGTGTTGTATCCAAAGCCCCCACCCCCCTTTTTTTTGAGACTAGGTCACGCTATGTTGCCAGGGGCCCAGGGTAATCCTGATCCCGCAGACTCAAATGATCCCCAGCTTCAGCCTCCCAGGTAGCTGGGATTACAGGTGCGCACCACCATGTTCAGCTATTTTTTGAGACTAGGTCTCGCTATGTTGTCCTGGGTGGGTCTCGAACCCTCAACTCAAGCAATTCCTAGCCTCAGCCTTCTGAGACTGGGATTAAAGGTGCACACCACCACGCTCAGCCCCTGCCAAAGCCCTTTTTCAAGAAAGCTGGAGATGTGTTGGGCACAGGGTGTGCAGGGAGTTGGGGGGGGGGGGGCGTGGGCTGGGCAGCCAGGGGCAGGCCTAGTGACCGGCCTTGCCTCTAGGAACAGGAGGGGGCACTGGAGCTGACCCTGAGCACAGCATCACCCTCACAGTTCCTGAGGTACAGGCAGAGATGGGCTAATGGAGGAAGGGACACGAGAGAGGAGTGACCGCCCAGTGTGGGGTGTGTACATGGGCATGCACATGGGAGTGTCTGGATTCAAATACAGGCCATGAGTGTGTGTCCTGTGTGTGTGTGTGTGTGTGCACACGTGTGTGTTCAAGTGTGCATGTGGGTAGAGGACAAGCTCTGAGCTGATGACGGGGGACTCCCCTAGGTGGGAAGTACCTTGATTTGTATTGGTGGGTACTGGTATTTGTGTCAATGAGGAATGTGCATATGGGGGGGGATGTCTGTCTCTCCAAGTGTCTGAATGTACGGTTGTGGCTGTGACTAGCACTG
>PVHY01013026.1:0-42597 GCA_004024945.1 Uropsilus gracilis | reverse complement strand
GAGGCCCCTCTCTTTCCAGATAGCTCCATGTGCATGCAAGATGAGAAAAGCATAACGTGAGTCAGTGAAAACATTGACCCTCTTACCTTTGGAGAGTTCCAGGGCTCGGGTCAAGGCTATCAATTCTGCTTTCTGTGCTGAAGTTCCTGTTGGGAGGGCCTTGGCTTCCACAGTCCTTTCCAGTGTAACAACCGCATAGCTGGCCCGTCGATATCCGTGGTCCATAAAGCTGCTTCCATCGGTAAACAGTTTCCAGTCGGGATTCTGCAAAGGCTGGTCAGACAAATCTGATCTGCTAGCATAGACAGTCTCTATAGTCTCCAGGCAGTTATGAGCTAAAGGCTCACCCCTGAGGCTCTCTGCATTACTAGGGAGCAAAGTAGTGGGGTTCAAAGTGTTGATTACCTGTAAACACACATTGGGGTTGTCCAGGAGGGCCGCTTGGTACTTTCCCATGCGCCCTGCAGTTAGCCAAAGTCCACCTTTCTGTTCCAATAAGGTCAGCACCTGGTGTGGTGCATACACAGTAATAGGCTGTCCCAGTGTGTATCTGACTGTTTTATATTTCTGCATTAGGTTCAGAATACAGTGTCACAACTCAAGATTATTTCCTCCGTGAAGATTTCCTGGCAAACTAGCTTATCCTGCACTTGATAAATCAATTTCTCACCCCTTCATTTTTTAGTGCAATCTAAGTTTCTTTTAAGTATATGTACTTTTGCTGATTACATACAATGTGACTTATTAAAGGAAGACATTTGCCTTTTAAGTGGTAAAGTACAGCTGGGCACGGTGGTGCATGCCTTTAATTGCAGTCTATGGAGTGAGGCTGAGGCTGGGAATCGCTTGAATCCACGTGTTTGAGACACCCAGGGCAACATAGTGAGACCTAGTCTCAAAAAATAGCTGGGCATTGTGGCGTGTGCCTGTAATCCCAGCTACTTGGGAAGCTGAGGCTGGGGATCACTTGAGTCCATGGTACCCCGGGCAATGTGACCCTGCGGTCCCCTGGGCAACAAAGAGAGAACTAGTCACAAAATTAATAGATAAATTAATTAATTGTAAATAAAAGTGGTAGAGTACAGTAGTTCTTAATAATAGTTACAACAATAATAATGGAAAAACTTGCTTCATGTCTTCAGGTAGAAGGGGCTAAGATGTGTCAAAACACTCAATGGATCAAGGTTCAAATTGAAACAGGAAGACAAAGAGGGTGAATAGATCAAAAACAGTAGTTAACCTTTATGCATTTGGTCAAAAAGAAAAAGCAATGAGTAGAAAAAGCGGCAGGCAGGGAAGTTAAGATATAAAATAGCACAATAACCACATTTCTTAGACTCTAAATTAGAAAAAAAATTTAAATGGGAAAAGTAATATGCGTAAATATATTCACAATATTACATTAGCCAAAACATTAAAATTATTCATAATTGGGAAAATGAATAATAAATGCTGACATACACATGAAAAAATTATTACTACAAAAAGTGATTTCATCTAAACTGGAATAAATTGTAACAAGTATCTTTGCACTATTAGCACTCTAAGTGAATTGTATATGCAGAGGAAAAGAATGCATGGAAACTTGAGTTTCCACAAAACTACTAAACCAACACAAGATTTTATTTTCCACTTTTTCTAGGCTTCCACCTTCTGCCTACCTCTCTCCCTTGCCCTAATGATCTAAACAGTGATCCACCATTGAAATCCCAGTTACTTAACAGAATAAAAACTAATCAATTATTTCAAATATGATGATATAAGGTGGTCCTCTTCTAACTCATAGCTATTCCATCTGGAACAAATGACCTTCAACATCACTTTGCCAGGAGAGAATTTTAAGCTGTTTCAGCATGAATGTAACCCACAAATTCTACTCTGAGACCATTAACACAACAAGTCACATTGCCTGAACTAAAGTGTAAAAGAACCTGGGAAATTAAAGCAACTCAAGGAATATTGTAGTACCTACTAAATGTCCTGTGACAATAGTTCTCTTCCTACCTACACAATCAACATGTTCTCCAAAGGGGGTCTGTCTCCAGAGGCACTTTTCTAACTCAGATCCAGAAAGAAGCTTATTCTCATCAAGTCTGGAGACCTTTAATTAAATAAACAACTTGTTTTCACACTTCCACCTGTCCTGATGAAGACATGGATCAAGGATAGTGGCAATTTTTGGCAACATGAATGGAATTGGATGAATTATGCTAAGTTAGTAAGTCAGAAGAAGAAAGATAAATATTGAATGGTGTCACTTATATGTGGAATATAAAGAAACCAAAGTGTCAAAGACAAACTTTAAAAATACCCCTTGGAAGCTGACTACAGAACTGAAACATGCGGGGGGGGGGGGTGTAGCGATGTAAGGCAGGATGAGAAAAAAAGGGGGGAGGGAGCACAATGGACTATAGTGGTGGTGGACTGGGTGCATTAATGGCAGGAGTGCTAAGGCTATTACACCAGAAGGGGGATCCTATAATTTCAAAGCACCAATAACAATGTGAACCAATATTACCTTAAAAAAATAGTGACAAACACCCCCATTCTGAAAGAGAAGAATGAAGAGACAGTGTTGTCACTGGTTTAATAATTTCAAAGTCCTCTGGGCAGGAATAATGAAGGTCTCCTAGATGGTGGGGAAGTGTGTGTGGGAGACCAATTGTATCAGTTCTTGGTTCTGTTTCCTGAAGAAATTTCTCTGTCTAATATCCTCAATGACCTTCAGGTTTGCAACAAGAAGTTCTTTATTGATCATCCTCCTCATCCACATATGAAAACAACACTAAGGAACAAGTGCTACCCTTGCGACTTTACACCCCTTTCACTTCCCTTTCCGCTTACAGATCTTATAGGGTTCAAGTGCTTCTAACAGGTTTATTTGGAACAGTTTGATTTTGATCTTAAACTTTGCTAGGCTGCAACATAGCAGGGTGGGGTCAAGGGTATGTTTTTCCTTTTGCGACAAAGTCCTTCTTAGTGTCCTCATCAAAGTTACATGCATTATGAGGTTTTGTACTCTGACTAGTGGGGTGGTTTCCTTCAATCCTTTCAATTTTTTTTTTCTGTTTTTCCTGTCTTGGATATTTCATTATATGCATGTGCTAGTCAATGTGTAACCAAGTACTTGAGAAGAATCCACTGCAGATACCTAGAATCTTCTCTCGGTGTAATTCTCTCCTCTGTTACGCTATCTGCAAAATCAAGCCCGACTGTTCTCTGCAATCTCCCAGCTCCACCTGAACTCCCCCCTTTGCACACTGGTTGGAAGCCTTTTATGACTTGTAAGCTGGAATAATTGTAGGGTTCACCTTGTTTGCCTTCCATCTCTCAAGGACTATTTTCATTCCTTGTTTCATGCCTGAAGTCCTCAAAAGCAAAGATTCCTTCATTTGTTCTGCTTTTTCAGTTGTTTTGTGTGGAATGATAAACCATTATGAGGGGAAGTAGAAGTCTCCAAATCTTGAACAAAATCTCTGTAGTTCAAGTTGTTAGCCTCTTTACAGTATAGTTCCTTAAAATTTTGGGTAGTCTTAACACTTAGACAATGTATTAAGTTTCTCATCAGTGCTTGTTTGGTTCCACCTACTGCTAAATACACCTATAATTTTTTAAGCATTGTTTTCAGATTTGCTTAATATTTGTGTTCTTATGTGTAAACTTATATTTCTCAATATTCTCTATAGTACCCACCTAGAGGTTTCAGACGTGAATGTGAGAAATCTGGATATGACCATTTTGTTTCTTATGGAAGTTTTATGGAACACCCCCCCAATGTTTTATACACTTTGAGCTTAATAATCAGCTTTTCTAGCCTGGAATGATGATAATTTCTCTTCTATTGATTTAACCCTTTCAATTTCTGATTGAAAATCAACTTTTCCTGAATTCATCATTTTCACAGAGGCATTAATCAATAACCAGGATTCACTTCTAATTGTTATCCTTTGCTAATCTCTTCTAGGTATAGAATCTGGCTTATTCCTAAATTATCACAAATTATAGTTTTAAATTTTCTTTTTTTTTCTTGAGCACTAAAAAACTTCAATATGTTTCCTCTGATGTCAATGTTCTTACCGCCTGTTTCACACTAAAACAAGGCATGTGTTTTAGAATTTCAAAGTTCAGTAATATTTTATTTCAAAGCATTAACCTCTGGATTAGAATAATTAATATAGCTGTATAAGAATCAAATGCAAAATCTCAAAAAGATTTAACATGATGCATTCAAATTTCCTCATGCAGTGAAGATTGGCAGTTTTCCTCCAGTGTGTAGCTATTCCATATGGAACATGTGGCCTCCAAGCTTTCTGAGGCAAAGAAAGAGGAAAAGACAGGATATATATCACTTCTCAATTGCCTTATTTTTTCACAATTCACTGGCCAGAATTTGTTACCTGTTCCCAACCTAACGGCAAAGAGATTTGGGAAATGTTGGGCAATATACGCAAGTAATTGCAAGAAACAACTGCCACAATATACAATAACTTAGTATGATAGTATTCACATTTTCTGTATGATCACCTCTTTTGATATATAAATGTATATATTTATAAATACTCATATATACATATAGCATTATCATTGTTTTATAAACATAAAATCAGATATATTCCATGTCCTTTTATTCAAAACTACCAGGAATACTCTCTAAATTAACAGCTAGATCTCTGATTCACTTCTTTATTGACTCCATAATATTCCATGGTTTAGTTTTACTATAGCATACATTTCTATGTTTGTCAGTATCCATTGCCTTTCAATAGATAGCTTATCACATAAAATCATTTTTTTTAAATTAATGACATTTTCTCTATATGGTATAGGTATTGAGAGGAGTATTTACTGGGTTAAAGTGTATATGGTTTGCTAAATTTAATATTTTTCCAGATTAGTGTCCATACTGACTGAAACTGTTCATATTTTCATAGCAGTATGTAAGAGAACTCATATCTCCATGAAACTGATAATCATGTTTCACACTTAAATTTACTTTGCTTTTTCATTTTGTTTATTTATTAAATTTATTTTATGAGGCCGGGCACGGTGGCTCGTGCCTGTAAGCTTCAGCCTACGAAGCAGCTGGGGCTAGGGATTGTGGTTCGAGTCCCACCTGGGGCCCGTAGTGAGACCTAGTTCCAAAAAAATAGCTGGGTGTGGTGGTGTGCGCCTGTAATCCTAGCTACCTGGGAGGCTGAGTCTGGAGATTGCTTGAGTCCATGGTACCCCAGGCAACAAGAGCCTGCAGTTCCACGGGAAAAAACAGCAAGACCTAGTCTCAAAAAAAAAAAAAAAATATATATATATATATATATATATATATACATATATTTTATGTTTACTTATTTTATGTTTCAACAACATTGTTTCATCAATTTAATGGAGAATGAGGAGTAAAGACAACTAGAGAAATGCAATTGCCGTAAGATATCTTCATATATTAGTAAGAATATCTTCATATATATCAAATTAAAATATGCATATCTTTATATGTCGGTTGGCCATTTGACTGCCTTGTCATTTCCTTTGTTATTGAAATTCAATCTCATTTTTTCAGTTAGTAAAAACTTTTTATTACTATAGTTTTTAAACATATATATTGCATCTAAATTACAAATCAACTAAATTACAAATATCTTTGCTAAATTAATTTTGCAAATGTATTATATGCATTTATGCTTAATGTTCTAATATATATTTTTGTTCAGAAAGTCTAGCTTAAGGAGTATTAAAATGTCTTTTATTCTGATGAGTATTTCTTGGTCTTGTACGGTATGTATGGCATACTAGATTTCTTTGCCATATTTGATTACTTTTTTTAAAGACATCAGTCATATGAAATGAATTAATTTTTGTATAAAAATGGGCTCAATTTCTTTTTTTTTTTCAGATGGGTAGTCTTTTGTGCCAGTACTATGTATTAAAGGTCCATTATTTTTCCTTTTTCTGTGTATCAGATAATGATGTATTCTGGTTTTTTCTATTCTGACCTATTGATCTGCTTGTTTCTTCCTTTGCCTATAAAAGTATTCATCTGAGCTGTGTAATAGTATAGTCTGAGTAGTAAAGAACTTTGTAGGAAAAGGAAAACAAAGAAATCATTGTCCTAAATTTTGCAAACATGGAGTCTGAATTTTATAAGACTGAAGAAAGGCTTGTCTGAGATGAAAACTCAAACATAATTTCAAAATTTGAGGGAGAATGGCCAAAAATTCAGGTTTTGAATTGCAAACCTACTTAATCCTTGATTGGGCTCTGATGGTCTGTTCGCCGTCATGCTGCCTGTATTAACCTGAGTCCTATTCCTAATTACAACCCATTTTTGGTGTTCCTAGATGACATCAAGATGTGTGGGATTAGTACATAGTACCAGGGACAATCCATTACAATTGTGGCAAAACATCATGTTCCCTCAAGAGCATGGAGAAAGAGTGATATCCTGGGTCAAAACACTAATGTCTAGACTTTCAAGACTGTTATTAATATGGAAAAAACCCACATCATTCTTTTGAGTCAATGGACTGCCCTGGGCTTATCATTGAAGCCATCTCATTTTACTCTTTAATTTTAAGTTTCTTTGTTTATTAAGTTTCCCTCTTGGAGAGTTTGAAATATGAATCTCAAAACAGACTATATTAACCTCAAAGAGTATTGGGTCCTCTTATACAAAATAGGATACAGAGCAAATGATAACATTACACTTTATAATTAGTCTTTGAAAGACAGAATTTGAGGTGTGCTCCTCAGAGCAAAGAGAATTTGAGACTGCAAGTGCACCCCAAGTATGCCAAACATGGCAATTTTCTCCATGACAGTCACATTACTTCCAAAGGATATGACACCCAAAGAGTTCACAGCTGTGCTGTCATCACAAGTTTAAATTTGACACTGGTGATATCATAACCACAGAAAATAATTTAAAAAAATATCACAACTGAGTTTTTATAACATACAAGTTGTCAAGAAGAGAGCTCCATGGAATCTGATAGACTACTGACATGAAAGGATACAAAATGGAAGTGATTTACTTTATTAATGAACCAACTGTGTCGAATACTGTGCCATTTCATATACACCATCTCATCCTCTTGATAATGAAATTCACTAAGTATTATTGGCTTTATTCAGTGCATGTGTGACTTATGGCTTGAAGAGTTGAAATACCGTGTACAAGATCATACAAATGAAAGATTGCCTGTGTCTCCCTGATTCTAAAGTTTGTGCTCTTTCCCTTAGAACTGACCTGGTTAAGATTCAGATTCAATTTCTTTTTAACCTGGATTAAAAAGCTGCTCCATGACATTATTCTGGAGGGGAACAAAATAGAAACTGATGAAAATAATTGATACACTCCTCATGAAGTGTAACATACCTCAGCAGCAAGGGAGAGAGTCTCATTTTTGGAAGAAAAATCACTGTAAGGTTGAAAGTCCTCTTCAAACCATTACATCTAAATCCTACTACAGGTGTCCTTTTCTTCTGCCCTCATTTTTTTCTTAGAAAAAATATTTCCTGGAAGACAAAAAAAATTATATATGAAATAAATTCACATTCAGTTGGAATTTATTATTGTTGGCTCATCAAATGTGTTTGTATGAGAAGAAAGTCAATCACAGCATTTTGGAAAGCACCAGGGCTGAGAAGAAAAATAAAAATCTGGAAATAAGACATTTTATTTTGCCTCCAGCTTAAGTCATATTCTAGATATAGTACTGGAGGCGGGGAATGATGAAAATAAACATTTGCCTTACTTTCCTTTCGGTAATCTAGAAGTTGCAATTGATCTGAAATTTGTAGCCAAGTACTTGATTTGAAGGCAGTCTTCTGATATTAATCATATTTTTTCATTCTCTTCTCAGTGGTCACTGATTTGCATCATTTTAAAGGTCAAGCATAAACATTAAGGTCTTTTCTGAATTACTTGTTTGTATAATTTTCATAATACTATACAGAAAGGTAATTTGAAATTTTAGAGATGTTTCCCCTCACACTTGTGAATTTGACTTTTGAACTATCATTAAGTTTGAAGGACAGATTTATGGATTTGACTGAGACCAATATTAGACAGCAAATTGTGCAAATCCATAGAGGGGGAAATATCTAGTGAATTATTCTCTCTCACTGACTTTCTTGGTCAACTGAATATGGGAAAGTATAATGTAACTAATTATAACCTTAAGGGTTAAAAGACAAAAGCCAAATTCCAAGCACTGTCCATATACTTGGAAAAATACAAAGTTCCACTTTTTAAGGAACTTTTTCAAAACTTCCAAACTATAACCCTGCTCTTCAGGAAGCACCACTGAGCCCTGTCACAATGAGACAATCTTATGGACTTGGCAGCCATCTTGTGCAATGAAAGACAAAATGTCTGGCTCTAAGCCAAGGAAAGCCAAAGTGATCAATATCACATTCTGAAAGCACCAATGGACCCTTTGTCCTAAGACTAACGCTTCTGGGAGATGTGCCAGAAGATTCACGTGTGCACATATGTGCACACACAGTAACATGATGATTCAGGAAATCTAGTCATATGGGAAGATCAAAAGCACAGCAGGATATTCCTGTGACTCTGGCATTGGTCAGCAATACTTCAATGTCCACATCCAAATATGAAGGCAGCTTAAAGAATCTACAGATGGAAGATAAACAGAAACGGGAAGAAATGTACTAAGGCAGCTTATTTTTCTCTTGTCCTTCCACCTACCATGAACAGCCCTGGTGCAGTGTCAATCATTCCCTCGCAACCCTTTGAAGTAAGACTCTGTCCCTGAATCCTGCAGTGTGAGTGCCAGCCTGGCCTGATCTCACCTCTTTGAGCCTTCTGCCCTCCAATGTTAATATCACTTGCTCACAAGTGTTTGGAACATATATTGGAGATGGAAGAGAATATGATACCAGATCCAAGTCCAGACAGCTACTAGAACATGTCATGTGTCTGGCGCAAGAGCACATTACCAATTTAAAACCAGCTAAATGACCTCAGTTTTCTTGGGAAAGAAAAAAGAAAGACCATGTGGCTAATGAGAGAACAATGAAACCCCCCCCTCTCTCTCTCAGGTATACACACACAGAGGATTTATCTGAAAACCCGGGCCATATTTGAAAATAAATTTAGTGGATAGCATTAACAGAAAGAAATGAGACACTCTTGCCACTGCTGTCTTTCCAAATAAATTTTAAGGACACATCAAGCCAGGGAGGAAATGGATATTCGATTTAGAACTTTTTTTTTATACATTTAATATCTGCCTCTCTCATCATGTTTGCAATTTTTACAGTCTTTGTTATGAATAGCTTCTCATCACATTTCTATGAGGGAGATCATCATAATTACAACCTTATGTTATGGGAGAGCAGAAAGAAGTGACTTGGCAAAGGTCATGTGGCCATGCAATGTCCTAGACAGGAAGGGAACTGATATATCTGGAAACCATTGTGAGCTGTGCATTCCAGTGGGCCTGGCAGAAAGCAAGGCTCAGGTTGCCCCAGCCAAAGCTGAGCACTTATTCAGAAACATGAAAGTGCTTGATATAGGTGTGATGTCACCAAGAAGAGAAACAACATTTGAGTAGTATTAACTTAAGCCAAATCTTATTGGAAGCAGTTTCCAAAATTAGCATTAGGCATAAGACAGGGAAAGGGTGAACTGCCATTTAATATCAGGGCATTTGATTTGGCACTTAAATAGCTATGAAATCTACTCTTAGCTGACAACCTACTCTTTGCAAATGTGATCTGGTAATTCAGATAAGGATGTTATTCTCTTCATGATATACCCCAGAAGACTCTTTCCCTGTGTTTTTGCAAAACACTTGGCTATGCAATGAAGCAACACTTTTATATTAGGATGGGACTTTAGCATAGATACTAGAGGTTAAAGAGTTGACAATGAATCATAACATATAAGAGAGTAAAATTGAAAACTTTAATCAAGGAAACATGAAGAGCCTTATGTTCAATATTTTCCAGAAAGTACCTGCCACCAGGTAAATAAATCTCTCTAGATACTTGATTAAAGAAAATAACCGCATTCACCGTATGAACTTTGAGGTATCTAGAGGTGAGAAGCCAAGAATTTTCTGTAATTAATTTCAAATTTCGGATGTATATAAATAAACACTGAAATTATTAGATACAAGGTGATAAAAAACTTCAATGGATACATTAAAAAAGTCTACAATGGGCAAATACAACCCAAATGGGACAAGGACAGACACATCTCCCTCAGATAGATCTGCAGTCAAATGCTCTACCACTGAGCTATACCCCCTCCCTCAGATAGATCTGAACAATTAACTTTCTACAGTTACCTCACCAAGAGCAGTTAAATGTTAATATTACTTATTGTTGTGCTTCTGGTATTTAAAAAAATTAATACTAAATATTCCAAGTAGTATTTAGAAAATCATATAATAGCAATAGGAACATTTTACAGATCTTAACATCTTGCCATATTTACACCCAATTTTTTACAAAAATACAACAAATATTTTTGAAGCCTACACTGGAAAATCCCCTCCCTACCTTCAGTTCTATTTCTCCTCAGTAATAACCTGAAATTGATGTGGATTTTGTTGTTGTTTTCGCACTTTATTATAAGTGAATGTATAAAAAATTATTTTTGTTTGCATATTTTAATATCAAACGGTATATTTTTTACATTGTTTTCTATTTGATTTTTTCCCTTTCACATTGTTTTCAACATTTATGAGTTGGTATATGATCTAGATTAATCATTATTGACATTGAAACTGATGCATATGTGTGGAAATAGCGTTTCATCTTTGATAAGGTTTTTGACAAGTTTATTAGAGGGATAATTTCAAACAAGAGGTACTTGTTACTACTCAGTTCTGGTCCCTGAGCTGCATGACCTTGTGCCATGACTTCACCATGCTGTACCTTCCAGAGGGTTCTTATGAGACTTAAAGATAGTAAAATACATAAACCACTTTAAATAGAGCCCATAATATAGTAATTGTTAGTGCATTGAATGTTACCTAGATTTTTGCTGACTTGGGAATCATCAGTGAATTTCCATTGCCCATAGCAAAACAAAAACATCAACAACACAAAACACCCTTTTGCCAGGCAGGTAATACTGATCTCTTTGACTCTGCCCACAACTCTATGGTCATTTCCCACTCTTCTCACTCTAAATTCTAGTAATACCAATTCACCTTGATTTTATCTGCACACACTGCTATTATTCCTTTGAAAATTCTCTTAGCACTTTAATGTATGTCTTAACACCGTTTCCTATGATGAACTCTACCAGATCAAGTCAGGTGTTTTCCCGAGAGTTTCACTTAACTGAGTGTGCATGCCTCTTCTAGCTATTATTTTATCATATTGTTAAATTTCCTCTCTTTCCATTCAGTTGTGTTACTTCTTTGGGGACAAAAATGGCTTCTTTTATCTTCTTTTTCATTTTCTCTACTAGCAGGGCTTGGCACTGAATATATAGTCAGTCATTATTTGTCAAACAGATACAGAAATCACCAAGAAAATTCAATAACACAAAAAATGGAAAATTATTTCTATCAGAAAAAAATGATAGAAATTTGTGAACCCTTGGAGAAGAAGAGTGACTTCCTGCATCTCAACTGTGACATAGGCAAAATGTTGAGACTTCCAAGACAAAATAACTGAGCAGAACTCAGATAAAGCATAGTCAATCTCACCAAGAAGGGATCTAGATCCTAAATTCATATGGAAACAGTGGAAACTTGTTGATCTGAAAGTGTCTGGTGGGGTAGTGCATCTCAGGGATCATAGCATTAGGAGAAAGACAAAAGCAAATGGCACTTTCTGTTATCTTGATCCTATATAAAAGCTGAGAACTGTAATATAATCTAGGAAGCACAAATACTTATATTTTCTGTTGCTTGATGTGGAAGTTAAAAATATAGTTAATTTGATTTACAATGGGGCAAAATAGAGTTACAACATTTCTTGCTGACCTGAACTTGTAAACATATTCCAACTTTTATTAGATCCCTCTGCTCTTCTTTAAAACAAAGGGTGCATCACCAGTATTCCAATTATTTCAAAGAATTGTTTCTCCAACTCTTTTCAAAGGATATGCCATCTTCTGAAAATGAATAAATATGAAGCATGAGTTTTCAACAGAATAGGATATATTGCAGCAGAAGTCAGCTTGATTTTAATTCAGTGTAAAATTATAGGAGTTCAAAAAGTACAAGAAAAAAAAACTACGGTAAATAAAGAAGAGTATTATCAGCTCCTGCTTAATAATGGTGTCATATCTTGACCTTATTTTACATTATTACTATTATTGTTTCTCCTCCTGTTCCATTTTCCTGTCCCTTCAAAATGGTTTTCACCCAACATTACCACTGTGTGGACATCACGAAAGCATTGCTGCAATCCTTGACATTTCAGTTTAGGGATTATTTTGCTTTTTTAAAAAAATCATCTGGGCTAAGGTGGTTCACAGATGATAAGGTGGTGGGACAACCCTGGGGTAATTAATGATGTAAAATGAAACAAATAATAAAAAAGGGGAAAATAAATAATAAAATCATCTGGAGTCTTGCATTCCTTCATATGTTGGTTCTCTTAAATCTACACTTCCTTGCTTTTGGATCTTGTATTTCGCGTGTGTTTGAGAATTTGATCCAATCAGACCATCTGACAGTACAGGTTAAATTGTATATTCTAGTCTTCTTACTACCTATCTCCAAAGACCTACTGGAATTTTGACATTACTTGCAGATAGGAATGGTGTTAAATATGATTGGTATCCCTATAAAACGAGGGGAATTTGGACACAGACAGAAACATACAGAGGGAAGATGATATGGAGAAAAAGGGGGAGAAGATGGTCATCTACAAACCAAGGAGAGAGACCTGAAACAGATCCTCACTGTGCACTTCCAGCAGGGATCAATCCTGCCAACACCTTGACTTCAGACTGCTAGCCTCCAGAGCTTGAAGTACTAATCGGTGATGCTTTATGATCACATTCATAGCAAACGGATACTCTAATACTCACATAGAATCACATTAGAATGCTATTTCTAATCTCTGTTCCTTGACTCAGTCATGTTCCCACCTCACAAAACATAACAACAAAACAACATTCCTTCTGTTCCCACTTATCACTAGAGGATAACCACATTTTGGGCTTTATGCCTATGTATCAGTGATAATTTTCATATCTCTTTCAAAAGATAAAAATCCATATTGCACTTACTATCCAATGTTGCTAATGACATTGTTCATCATGCCACTCATATCTCTACATAAAAATTCATGTGAGAAACTTCCGGAATCCAATGTTTCACAATTTGAAAATATCTGTAGAAATTTAAAATGTGGCAAATCTATAGTCAAGCAATTTAAATAGTTCTAAGGTAGAAGCAAGCTTTGGGTTTCTGAAGATCAGGAAAAAGACCAGTCTTAGTCTGTACGGCATGCTTCAAGGTATAGGTCTTTCTGAATCCGTGTTCTCTTCACTTTCATGAACAATCAATAGTAGAGTATAGTGTTAAAATCTCACTCTTCAACTCTTAAAACCTCAAATATTTTCCACTTGATCACTTTGCCTTCTAGAAATTTAGGAGGTTTAGAATAAAGGTTTCAATTCAACATTGACATCAAGCATATCATGTAGTTGTGGGTCTTCATTTAGTAGGTTCTCAAATATGAGCATGAGGATAATGATGGTGAGATGGATCAACCATACAGAGGGGAAAGACCAATCAGGCACATCTTTTTAAAAAGTCCTACAGCATCACACAGATGGAAGTCAAAACATGACAGAATGACTGTCTGCTTATAAATTATTAATAAGAAAACTCAGAGGTCTTATCAGAAACCCAGAAGAAACAAACACTGTGCACCTGTTTCTATAATTCTTATGTAAGGGAAGAGAGCTGTCCTTTAGACTGTTTCATGGTTTCTTTGGCCTCTATCTGCCCCAAAGAAAACAAATACATACACAGCTGTTACAGCACTAGCTTCCTTCTTCAGAAAAGGGTAAGAAACAAAGGTTAGGTATCTGCAGACTTTGCCTAATAACTAAAAAGTAACAAACACAGCAGGTGTCTCTTGGCTCCCAGTCAGGAGGCAGCAATTTAATATAAAAACAAACCAAATAAGAAAACCAAACTGTGACAACAGAAGAGTGACTATGAGAGGGTGAGGACTTGAAACGGATAAAGGGAATCTCATTTCTATGCATATGAATACATACTTGATAAATAGCTTGCCTAACTTTTTTGCCTAACACATATATTGAATAGATCTCCAAGCTAGTTTATACTCCAGCAGCTTCATTATTTTACACCTGAATAGTATTTAATGGTATTTATTTTATTGTTATCTTGTTATCTGTCCTTTCCACACTTTTACTATATAAAATGCTATAAAACTTGATTTCAAAACCAATGCTTCAAACAGGGTGTGACATGTAGTACATAGTCAGCAAATATTCTTATAACAAAAGGATGTTATTACAAATGTACATATATAAAGACTATTGTGCAGCCACTGCTTTTGTTAGGTTTTAGAAAATATTATTAAATGCTAAACTGCTAGGTCAGAGCATTCAAATGGTTTTAGTGCTTTTGATACAATTTATCAGATGCAATTTATACAATTTAAGAAAATTGGACCTCATTTCTTCTAGCTGAATTCAAAAACAAATTTGGCAACTTGCAAAAAAAGTAATTGGTTGAAACTGAATTACATTTTGATTAATTTGTAATTAATTTAAAATGTTAATATTTTGAGTATGTTCTACTGGAGTCATGTTATGTCTGTCTACTTCAAAGCAGGTCTTCTTCAATATCCTTTATAGAGCTTTGTGGTTTTGTCTATTTTTTTTAAGTCTAGCCTTTTCTTTTTCATTTTAATCTTAGGTATTTGATCTTTTATAATCATTGTGATTGATTTATTTTGATAAACATATACATTCACTATACTTAAATATAGGGAAACTGCGGAACTTTCAATATTTAATTTGTAACTGACTACATTAGTAAACTCATTAATTCTAGGGACTTTTTTTCTTCTGATTTTCATAGGCTATTCAACTGGGCAATCACACAATTTTATAATATTTTATATATTTGTTACCTCTTCTCAACATTATTAAACCATTATAACTATGTCATGGTTTACTTTGTCTTATGTAATTGTGTTAACTGAGATTTCCTTCACTTATACAATCTTTGCAATCAGGGCCTTTCACTGGCCCTGACTGGAAAGGGAATTTCTGTAGGACTACATCATGAGACATATTGTTCAATTATTTTAAGCTATTAATCTTATCATATTAAAATCCTCTTTTTAAAGTATTTATTTTGGCAGTAGATGTTAAGATCTCATCAGTATCTCTCTGATCCTTTGCCTCTGATGAATAATGGTAATACTTATTCTATTGCATACATACCTCAAACCATTCTTTTCTAGAATAAGCCCTACTTTGTCATTGAAGTTAGTCCTAACATAAATATTTTAGGGTGTCTAGTTACTACATTGGGTAACTGATGAGTCCTTTGTTCTTCATACTCTCTCTGTAAGAGTTTAGTATCAACATTGTCATATATACATACATATGTATTATCATATATACATACATACAGGTGTATATACAAATTAACCACACACACACATATATACACATATATATGTGCATATATGTAAAAATTGAAGACTTTCTCTATGCCTAAGAAAATAGAGCAGAATTATCTGTTCTCTGAGTAAATGCATCTATAAAATTACTTGGCTCCAGAGACTTTTGAAGAGATATTATTTAATAAATTCCTTTATAACTTCCATTAAATTTGATGTAGGGAATATTTTTGTCTCTGCTAGGATCAAAATATTTTATTTTCCTGAAACATGGTGTGTTTATATTTCAGCTATTGATATAGAATTATAAGCTATACTCTCTTAAAATTTCTTTGCCTTTCTATAACAATGAAGGTCATAACTCCATTGTCCCCTCCTCTCTTAAATGAAGATAACATTTATCTCTACTTTGTATTCTTCAAAGATATTAACTCTTGGAGTTATTTATTAAATCTGTCCCAATTTTATTAGATTCTGTTTTGGTTTTTATTGCTACTTCCTATTTTATTCATATACCATTGGTTTATAATATTCTATATTATTTAAGTAAATAGGTTTACACCTCTGATGCATGTCACCACACCACACCTACCATCAATGAACCCTTATTCCTTTACCATAGACCTTTTTCCTTTCCAATTTTGTTCTTTTTTGTATTCCCCTCAACTGTGTTTGGCTTAGTTTTGTAAATGAAAATGCATTGAAAATTATAGCTTTGTTCTGAATGCAATCTGGTTGCATCAGCAGATTGAGATGTATATATGGCATGTATAATGTGATGTTTAGTGTTCTTATTATTACTTTTTAAAACACTGTGTTTATCACTATATTCTTTACTTGTTCAACTATTTTTGGCAAAATTAAGACATAAATTTGAAGTAAATCTTTCTCCTTTCTTCCATAGAGACAAAGACTATCATGAATTTAGTCCGAATCTGTCAATTCTGTATTTTAAATAGTTAAAACCTACAAATTCACAAATAATATATGATATTGCTTTATATTTTAAAGCATACACCATAGCCATGATAACATACAATTCTAAGTCTTTAATATTTCAAAAAATTATGCTGATAATGGACCAATATACACATCTATATAGATATGTATATGTATTCCTATGGAGAGATTCCTCATGTGTAGCCATTGCATGGTATTGTATAATGTCTCTAAACAAGTTTATTTAATCATTTTAATTTTGTTTTACTCAATCTTATTTTACTCAGGGTTATGCAACCATTTATTAATATTTCCATCCTCTTCTTTATCAGTGTCTAATACAACTTACTTTTTGAGATTGAGATCCAGTTTATATACAGCAGTGTATTAGATTAGGCATAAAACATAGTGATCTGGTATATATCTATATATTGCAAATGATTAGTATAGTAAGATTAGCTAACATCCATCACCATACTTTAACCACAAATTTTGTTTTGTAATAAAAACTTTTAAGATTTATTCTCTTAGAAGCATTCAAATATATACTATTTAGTATTTTACATCACTGTGCTGTATATTACATTTACAGAACTTATCTTATTGGTATAATTTATTTTGTGTATCTTTGGGTTGCTATCACATCACTGAATTTTTTTTTAAAAGATTGCCAGACCAACCTTGACTTTTAATGAAATATGACTATTGATACTTGGTTTTCTATTTTTTGCTTGCCATATTTCTCTATGCAGTATTGTTTTGCTTTCTATTGATTTTATTAAATTTTCTTAATTATTTTTCTTTGGTGGTTTTGAAGTTTTCCATCCTATTTCCATTCTTTTCAGGGTTAACTTCAAATTTTTAACATGTAAGCTTTATTCAACTTAATTTAGCAAAGTCTAAAATTAATCCTTGTCTATCTTCCTCCTAAACATTGCAAAAGACTTAGAATGATTTAACTACATATTCTTACTTTTCAGACAATTTTTATCTAGATGGTTGATCAAAATTAGTCTTTAAATTAACCACATTTTATATTATACTTACTTAGAAAAATCACAAATTTCACAGCTGAATAAGTCAAGTTGAGGGAGAAAAATCATTGAACGGATTAATGGGGAAACTTCTTTTTAAAATATATAAGGCAATTTGAAAGAAACTATATAAGTATGCTCAAAATATTTTTAAAGAGGTGATATAAATCATTAGACAAGTGAAGAGAAAGAAAAAGAATCAATTAATGTAGATAACCATTGAAATAAAATTGCTTGACAGATGTTGAATGATAGTGATTAGATGATACTGAAGAGAGAACTAATAAATTGGAAGATAAATTTGAGGAAGTCATTCAAAACACATCACAGAGAGAGAAAAGTTACGGTAGTGAAGTTAGTGAACATGAAAGATACAATCACTAATATTGTACCTTTAGTACAATTTTGTAAGTTGTAAGTACCTTTTATAAGTTTAAAAGAAATTCCAGAATGAGAGGACAGAGAGAAAGACAATTAGATAATAGCTAAGAATTTTCCAAAATTGAAAAAAGACATGAAGAAAAATACATACCAAATCCTTACTTGGTGCATTTAACAAGTTTATATCTATTCAAATATTGGCAAAATTAAAATTCTAAGGTAAAGAGAAGATCAAAACCACAAGAATCTTTTTCAAAATTATTTTTATGGGAATCCTGTAGGGCATCTTTGCAAACTGTCAACATTCATTCTTTTTGGTTATGTTTTTAGGTTTTGTAAACCATTCTGGTAGGTTTACCAGATGTCTATAATAATTTTCTAGCCATTTATAATTGTAGCCTTAATTATGCCGAGGTTTACATATTTTTTAAAACGAAAAATTTTTGTTAGATCTTGATTACAGCTCATACTTTTTGAAAAGGTAATTTATGACTTTTTGTCTTATTGTCAGAAAACAATTCTTTTTGTTTTCTTGTAACTTTATTTTTGTCATAAATGATAATTTAGTACCTGACTATGATAACCACAAACGGTTCAATTCTTTTTTGTTCACTCAATCACAGAAGTCAATATAAAATTCCTCACTTTTACCAAGGTTTCTCTGTCTTCTCTTAACAACAAACTGCACACTCTAACAAGTTACTTGACTCCTGCCAGAGATATAGAGGCAAATCAACACAAAAGGTATAACCTCTGGCAAACCATATTTGCTTACATAGTGTCTTCAAGTTTCAGCTACATTTTCTCTCTTTTGGATACTAAAAGTTTCATCATCAGCATCAAGTAATTGAGAATTGGAACCTATTTCTATTCATGCAACAACTTTTCACCACTTAATATTTTTCAGTCTATACAGTCGAGTAGCTACTCAGATGAGAAAAAGAAGAAACTGAACATAGGTGAAAAATATAAGATATCAATGACTTAGTGGATCAGTAAATCCTACCTGGATTATCAATTTATCATTCTTCTTTCCCTAATGTTTGTGTGTGTGTGTATATCTTAGTTTGTATTGTATACTTCCAAATATATTCTAGATTATTTAATACTAGTAATACTATTTGGTCTACATTGGCTTTGAGGATAATACTGCTTTGTCTTACAGCCCCTAAAGGATCTTCATTAATTAATAAATTACATTATAATTCCCCATTTGATTTTCCTTCTGTCTTAATGGCTTTTGGGAATGAACATTACACTTCAGATATTTTTCTTATAAATCTGTGCTTTCTCTTCTCTGTGAAATGATAAATGTTTATACATATGAAGTGGTAAATATTTATAACTTGTATACATTATTGCTATCTTGAGTTTCTATTAATTTACAGCATTTTTCTTCATTTCTTGAAGATTATTTTGGGTAAAAGTCTGTATCCACCCCCCCCCCTTCACTTTAGTTACTAGTAACATGGAGTATCACTTTTCATAGTTTCACTTTCAATATACTTGTGTCTTTGCATCTAAGGTGAATCTATCTTAGATAGTATATAATTGGGTCACTTTGAATATTTGCCTATCAAATATTTGGTATTTACCTACCAAAATCTGGCTTCCAAAAATTCTGAAAATATTATCTACTGATCAATTTATTGAAGAGCATTCATTTATATGGAGTAACTTCTTTCTTGCTGCTTTGGAGAGTCTTTACCTGTGGCCTTTCAAAGTTTAATTAAACTATGTTTTGGTGTAAAGCTTTTTGAGTTCATCCTGCTTGTATTTATTGAGACTTGAATGTTTATACTCATGTCTTTCAGAGAATTTGGGAAGTTTATGCCATTACTTTTTCAAATATTTTCTTTTCCTCTTTATCTTTCTCTTATTCTAAGGCCCTGAAAATACATTTATGGTACACTTGATAATATCCCATAGGTCACTTTTTGATTATTTTTCTTCAATCTTGTGTGTGTGTATTCCACTCAGTTAAAATTTTCCATTGTCTCATCTTCAAATTCACTAATTTCTTCCTCTGTTTGCTCAATTATACCTTTTCATTTCAGTTATTGTACTTTTCAGTTCCAGAATTTCTTGTTGGCTCCATATTTTCTATCTTTCTATTGAGATTTCCATTTTGTTCATACATCATTTTGCTATCTTTTCCCATATCTTCCTCTAATTATTTGAACATCTTTCAAACAGTTACTTGTCTAATAGAGCTTCCATCAAGTCTCACAGAGGAACATTTTTTGTTTACTTTTTTTTTACTTTGAACAGACCTTATTTTTCTATTTTTTAATGTTTTGTGATTTCTTGTTGAAAACTGGACATTTAAATCTAAAAATGTGGTAATTCTAGAAAACAGATACTCCCCACCCCCCAGGGTTTGTTGGCCATTTTACTATTTTTGTATATTGCTTTTGGCTGTCTCTGTGCCAAGAATCAGCCTGAGCTATGAATTCAAGATATTGTCAGAATTTTTTTATCCTGTATCTTTCCCTCAGCACATATGATAACTTTCTAATATCCCCCACATATATAGTTGGTGTTCAATATTCTTCAATATTTCCCAAAAGCAGAAAAGGGAAAAAATGAGAGGAAAATTGGGTGCGAATCATTTAAATCCTCTGAAATCACTTCAGCAGGAGGGACTTGCAAAAATGGGGAAGAGTTATAGTAATCACCACCTCTATTTTTCTATACCTTTGTTATCAGAACCACCAATCAGCCACTAGAGGACAGATTTCTGATACTTGGAGGAAAGGGTTCTTGGGCTCACCTTGTACATGCAAACTGTGTGTAGCTGCCCCAGATGACTGCCATAAGACTGACAGTGGAAGATGGGTAGCTGCTACTGTGCTGAGAACTAAAATTGACTGAAATTAACCTCGATTTAGCATCCACCTCTTTCCCTGGAAGTTGAAAGCCTTTAATAGGCTCCAGAGTTTTAAGTTACCTACACCAGAACGATTTTTCCAGTGCAACTGCTATTTAGATAGGAGGACAGTTTCCTGGTGCTTCCTATTCTTCCATCTTCTCAGAGTCTCACATAATTTTTCCACTATACTTCCAGCTGGATATTTCTTTCTTTTTTGGGGGGGAAGTAATGTTGGTTTGCAACAAGGTATGTTTCAGAGGCATAAGATCATTCCTTCTCAGATGCAAGTATCATCCATCTATTTTCCAGTTCATTAACTCTCTTTTGAGCTGTTTCAAACATGTAGCTAATCCCTTGTACTGAGTTCTAAAATTTAGGGTTTTTTCTTTTTTAGTTCTAAGAATTCTATTTGATTCATATAGTTTCAGTGGTGAATATCTCATTTATTATTACTTTGGTTATATTAGACATTGTCATTTTAAAACTCATGCCTGCTCCCTCTAATATGTGGGTCACTCAGTTTTGTTATATATTGTTTATCTTGATCTTGTTTCTTAGTGTGTGTATTTTTTAATCAAATGCTGGGTATTATGTATAAAAATTATAGTGACTCTGAAAAATGTGTTTCTTCAGAGAGGATTCAACTTCTCTTAGAAGATGATAGAGGAGAGTCAATTCAAATCAATCAGAAACTTAGGGTTTAACTTTCAAGATCACCAGAGGAAGAGACCTGGAAGTGCTTCTTGTGGAGTCTCCTCATTGGTATGCTATGAACTTACATTTTGACCATTCTGGCCCTGTCAGGCTGTCAAGATCCTTAATCTGATTTCCATTCCCATTATATTATCCCTCGGTGTTTTTACCTTGTGTGAGTCAATTGGCAAGTGCCTTGACAAAGAAAACTCTGAATGCTGATCTGGTTAGTCTTGCCTTCTTTCCCCGTGGAATCGCAACAATTCCAAACTAATTTTTCTTCCTTCAATGCAGTTGCATAAAACTTTGCTGATTCTCTGCTTCTGTTTTTTCAGCTTCCTGCTTCAGCCTGGGAGCTATTAACCCAAGGAAAAGCAGAGAATGGAGAAAGTTTGTTTTACTTCAAAGAGCATCCTTTTCTGGAACATGATTGTTCATGTTCTGGCTGATTTGGATGCTCCCTAATATTTAGAGTGAGATGGATATAAAGGATTTTCTGCTGCACTTTTTAGCTGGCCTAGAAACAATGCTCCAAGGTTACAAAGTTGGGGAGGTTTCAGAGGCAGCTTAGCCAGCCACTGTTGGTCTGCTACCAGACCATGGTCAAAAGTAGAAATTCAGAACTATATTTTATGGAATATTTACTGTTTGCTAGATACTGTGAGATCCTTGCCTATGCTATCTTACATTTTCCAATACTGTGTCAAGATACTGTGACTCAGAGAGTGAGGTTCAGAAGAATTAAGAAACTGCTCAAAGCTTTTGAGGCAGAACCAAGGAATGTATTTCATGATCTCTGAAATCATTATTCTTTGTAATAGGCTCAAAGTGGGACATAACTATCTAGTAATGGTTACAGATTAATGTTGAAATCTAACTTTATAAAATTTGGTCCAAAATAACATAAAATTTAAAATCTGAGATATTGCATAATAATTTTCAAGAAGGATACGAGACACAGTAACAAAAAGTAGATCACTAAAATTTTGAAGAAAATAATTTGGACTTCTGGCTTCAAAGAGTAGAAGATGCTCAAAAAATTTTTTAGGAAGAGGAAAGAATAAAAATGTGAGTGATAAATAATAGTCTAATTTTCTTTATAGCAACTACCTTAGGAAGAGTTGGTTTTAGTGCTTTAAATGCATAGTTGGATACCAGGTTCATGAAAGACAAAGGTATATATTGTACAAAAGAGGTGAATAGTGACTTAACAAAGTGTTGAAGTAATAAGTTCATGATCTCAATGTGTTGAAATAATACATTATTTTCAACCTTAAAAAAAAATCAGGTTCCTAAATTCCAGTATGTAAATTCTTCCTTCTTATCTATAGTGATGAAAAGCAAGAAAAGAACACCAGAAAAATATGACAACTGGAGGTAATGGTAACTGCAAGTGGTCTAATGTAAAGTCATGGTTTTTTAATACTAACTTCCTCACATACATGTTATCTAACAGCATCCTGCTGAGTCAGGCAAGAAAAATGTATCACTGAGATATATCACTACCTATTTTGAACAAAACTTGAAATAAGAGAGATTCAGGTATAATTAACATGACAAAGACAGGAAAAAAGAGGGGAGTATATTATATATTAAATGTGTATTCGATATATAATATTATATATACTTGGTATATATATTATATATTTATATAGATATATCATATACATATACACTCAACCAGATCCCATAAGAATAAGTGTATAACTGGAAAATAGAAGCTCAACCAACTTCACTTTGTGGTTTTCCTGTGATTGGTATTATAGGAAAAGTGGAGCACTGAGAGAAGTGCAGAGAGAGGTCTGTTTAGCAATTAGATTTTTATGGAAGGACTCAGGAAAGCAGGTGTAGAATAGATTGTGCTTAGTTTCAGATTTAAGAGACCAGCAAGCAAAGGAAGGTTATCCAAAGTGGCACACCCACTGGGTATGCTATAAATAGGCACTAAAGTCAGCTGAAGGATCTAACGGACTTCAAATTGGCCAAATTTACCTAGGCCTGAAACATTTGCATCTATCCTGTGTGATTCTGCTATACTTTTACTTGGCCTAGAAACAATGCTCCAGGGCTTCAAAGTTGGAGAGTTTTCAGAGGCAGCCAGCAGGCAAGGACCTCAGCTCCAATGTCTTATGCAGGGCCAAGAATCCAGTGAGAACGCAGGTTTTCTAATTCTCAAGAGTGTGGTTCACAATCTACCAGACTTGAGCAATTTCAGCACAAGATTGAAGGGTCAGCAGTAGTTTCCCTGGCTGCTCTGCGTGCTTCAGTTTGTCTAGAACCATGCCAGTGTTAAGCATCTTAATCACAAGTATGTATCAATCCTTACGGAATTTTTCAAGAATAGAAAGATAGGAAGAATTCACTCTCATTATTATCTAGAGCTCAGAGGAACCTGAAACCAGGACATGAGCATGCTTGGAAAAGAGCAGAGGAAGAGAATTAACATCCATTGATTAACAACCTTGGTAAGGCATTTCTTCTTTTTCGTTCTTTACTTTTTGTTTGTTTGTTTCCTTTCTTAATCTTCCCAACAGGCCTGTGTGCCACATCTGAATCTTCCTCTGAGAACATTTGACCACTAATTGTTATTATATTTATACAGTGTCACCAACTATAATATCATAGCTACAGATTCCCATGTAATGTGCCTACTCATTTAGTCCTGTATTACTGAATCCTCGGTTACAATTGACAATAATTTACTAGCTATTTAGCACCAGAATTGATGCTACATAGATAAAAGACACAGATCTTAGTGATTATCCAGATGAACTGGAGATGGTATCAAAGAGAGAAGCATTTAGAGTAATGTCCAAGTGTCCTACTGGAGAGAGAAGAGGAACATGGGGAGATCAGGTAAATTAAGTTTTGGAGACACTGAGTTGAAGATCCCTCAATAGTGTGCATGTCCAGTTTTCTCCTCCATGGATTATTATATGCCAAGGATGGTCTTAAATGGCTGAAATTTTCATTTAATTCTCACAAATGCGTGTAGTAAGGAGCCTTATGAGGCATAAAGTGAGGTTTAGAGGGGTATGCATTTTGCCCAGGGTGACTTGAGTAGGTGGCAAAATCTACAGTTCAGATTTTAGACTCATTGCTGAAAAAGACAGTCTTTAACCCACCAAAATGTCTGAGATCTAAGTACAACCTGTTTAGTGGAAATGATGAATTGAACTGGAAGGATTGAACTGGAGAGAGTATCAATACCTAAGGAGTGAGATAAGGAAAAGGAACACTCTATGAAGATGAAAAAGTAGTGACCAGAGTAACAGAGGACAAGAAGAAGACATTTCAAAAAGAGAATGTTCACTGTAGTCAATTACAGCAGAAACATTTAGTGAAATAAGATCTGAGTGCACTTGCCAGTGGGCTTTTACCTAAAGCTTGTTCAGTGGTGTATGCAAAGTCAGTTTCCAGTGGTTTGAGCAGCAGATAGTTCCAGCAAAACTGTACTAATCCCAACTGAATGTGTTCTGTAGCAGAACAGACCCATTACCAGTTCACTACTTGGAAATGTGTTTTTAGTCTTACTTTCGTTGATTGTTGCAAAATTTCAAAATAATTCAATAGGGCTATGGTATGGAAGCTATGGACAGAAAGTCTTCACCGATGCATAAGAGGAAGGTTCCTGAAATGCCAGCTGTAATTATAAAAATCAGAAGGGCAAAGGAGAATTTCTTTCAAGCCTGGCATAAAATCTCCTTCAGAAATATTAAAATATGGGAACCTTGTAGAACCCATTTTGTATTTCACTCTTTCCCCCTATTTTCTTATTAATGATTATATATACTAGTCTGTCAACCATGAGCAGAAAAGCATTTCTACCCACCGTATTGTCTTTTTTGTGTGTCATGGAACCTATGACCTGTCACATATGATTATCATGTCAGCTTATTCACATATCAGGGAGTACAACTCCTTGTTTACACCTCACAGAAGAAACTGCTTGGGATAGGGGACATTTCTGCTAGCCAGATGAGGCAGAGTTCTGCCAGCTTCCAGTGCCAGGGAAACCCTGGACAGTAATCAATACCAAACCTAACTATGAGTAAGACCACCCAAAGGCGCCTGGCTGGGAACCAAACCTCTTTCCTACCTTGGTCTGATCTCTTGGCAAGTTTTCTTGCCAGTCCCAATTTTATTCCTACTAACTTGGGGAAGAATCCAAAGACAGGTATTATTTTAAAGGGGACAGGGCATAAAGAAGAGTTGGGAAGGATCTCTAGGCTGCTGGAAGGATCATGGGGAAAAGATTCTGGCTTATCACATCATCCAGGACTTCAGTTTTTAATAAATATTGATTTGATGGATTAAAGATAAAGCAAAATTTTACCATGGAGGGACAGACGTACACATGTGCAGAAATTTTGAATTAGAAATGCTCTCCTTCTAAGTTTTCCCAAAAAGAAGTCACAGGGAAAAGCAAAGTAGTGATTAAGGAACTAAACAGGCCACAGCAGGGCTTTCTCTGAGGCCTTCTAACTTCCCAGGCCAGGCTGTTGCCTGCCTGGGAGTTGAGCAGATGAGCAAGTGATCTCTGCCACAATTTCTCCTCTTCTGACATCTTTCTGCCAGATGGTCTTTCTCAAATTCTAAAGGTGCTTGACCCTCCTGGTTTCTGCGACCTGAGCCAAGAGAACTTGGATCACCAAATTTCCCCTTACTGCACCACTCTAGGGAGCAGAGCCTGAAGCCCTGAAGGCAAACAGAAACCAGGCGTGAGGACCTCTGCCACAGGGAAAAGGAGCTCCCTTGATGGGGCCTGGAGCTACCAGAGGTGGGCATCGCATTGACTCTCAAGGTCCAGGGGAGGCCTTCTCAGGCCAGCAGGTCACAAGAACCGCTCTTGGCCCTTCCCCACCACCCTTTACTGGGCGGGGAATGTGCGCTCTCCCCAGTCTTGAATTTCCCTGTAGGATTATCCCGATGGTTTTTAATTACAATCCAAAATCTTAACAAATTACAAATGTTGTGTGTAAACATAATCAGTGTGAATCCAACCCACTAGTAATTGTTAATAGAAAAAAGAAAGGAAGAGCAAAACACAAAGCCTAAACATGCACACACATAAAAGTTCAGCAGTCTAGGCTTGAATTTTTGTTTCCTTGGGGACCCCCTCAGAGTGTCTCTTCAGTCCATCATGCTGCCCTGACACCCTGAGGTCAGGTCGAGAGCAGAGGGGTAGGGTGGGCAGGAGTTCTTCAGGCTGAAGAACTCTAGGGCTTGGACCCCGTGACCAAGGCCTATTGGACACCCTAAGAAGAAGCCACCTTCCTCAGGGAAGAGCCCTGTGAGTCTTTGGCGCTCTGGTGGTCTCCACAGGATGGGGTGGGGATGATTATGTCACTAAATGTCAAGAAGATCTCCTGTGTCCCTTGGGAGTCTGTCTCTGAGTTTCAACTTCTGGAACTCATTTCACTACTCCTATCCTCCACCATCGAAGTCCTCAAAGGCCACCCTGAGTCCTATGTCCTGGAGTTGGCCCCTGGTCCTCTGTGCCTAGAGCTACAGCAGAAGCTATGCTGCCTGCGCTGGATCAGCTGGACAAAGGTTACCAGTATGTGAGTTCGCAGCTTGGAATACATTTTGGAAAATAGTGTACACAGAAATTGACTCCCCATTATGTGACTGCATACATGCACACATGTAAACAAACATGCAAGTATTAGGCAAGTGTCTGGTGTCTTTGTTGAAACTGTTAGAATCCTACTTGGAATGACTGGTTGATATTATCATTATACAAGTGACAAATGATAAAAGAGTGCCTGGTCTCTTCAGAACATGAAGGAATACAAGTGGAGATGTCCAGTTCTATGCCCGTCTGGGACCTCTTTTTCCTCCAGTCCCCAATAAGTATAACTGCACACCCGTCAAGGCAATTACCTCAACTGGCGATTCCCCCGTCGCGGGGCCTCCAGGTGAAGCGACACGTCCCAGGTGTCACAAGTCCTCGGACCCTTACTCAGACCTTAGGCACAAAGGGCAGTGTCAGGGGAGGAAAGAACCGTTAAATTGTAACTGTGGAAGTGAAGTTGGAGAAGGAGTGAAACACTTGGGCCTGCTCTCCTTCTGGAGAGATTCTAGGAGGCAGGCCCGCTCGGGAACAAGCCCAGCAGAGCCTGGCGCGGCGCGAGGGAAGGGAGAAGCGGTCCCTTGGTCGGTCCTTTCACCTTAGCGCATCCAGCAGGACGCGGAGCGAAAACCTCTTTGCGCGATGCTAAGCCGTGACGCTGACACGTGTGGCGCTCAGCTTTGCCTCCCGGAAGCGGCGGCGTTGGAAATCCCCGCGGAAGGAACCCCCGTCCCCCCACGCTCCCACGCGGAGCGGGCCCACCGGTTGCGCGCCGGCCTCCCACCAGCATCCCGCTCGCGTGCACGCTGCTCGCGCCGACCCAGACGCCGACAAGATGTTTACTGCTTGGAGCCCGGACCGCTGGGGAGACGCGGCGAGGGTGCGGCTCACCGCTCGGAGCTGGCTGGGCTCCGGGCTCCCGGTCGGGGGTGCGAGCAGGCGGGGAGCGGGAGCCAGGGCGAGGGGATGGAAGAGGAGGGGGAGTGGGTGGACTAATGATGAAAAAGTCTCCTCCAACCCCGCTCCTTAATTAAATGCATGGAAAGAACCGAGGCGAGCACATCTGGTTTCAATCTGCAGCCCTTTGATGGCATCAAATGTTCTTTTCCCAGATCAGGGCTGGAAGTTCTGGGCTAACTTTGGCCGTTTGGAGCCCAGAAACCATTCACACACACTCGCACCCTTCTTTCTCTCCAGCCGAGCCTCTCCATTATAGGAGAGAGGAAAAAAAGAAAAGGGAAAAAAATCTAGTAACGAAGGGAAGGAGTGTGCGTTGTGAGTGTGTGTGTGTGTGTGTGTGTGTGTGTAAAGAATAATAAAGAACATAAAACGCCACAAATAAGCACTTGATATATTACTTACTCGTCATATAGTAACTCATTTATAATGAGACTATTAAAGCTGTTACCAAATTCCAACAGGTCATGAAAAAAAAAGTCACTCAGCACCTCTCTGTCCTCTGTCAAATTAAGGTTCAGCAGACTGACGACAGACCTTTATCCATAGACCTGGGAGTGAGTGTGTGTGTGTGTGTGTGTGTGTGTGTGTGAGAGAGAGAGAGAGAGAGAGAGAGAGAGAGACAGACAGACAGACAGACAGACAGACAGACAGACAGACAGACACAGAGAGAATGGGGGGGGCAGATTCCTCCACCCTCTCTGTCCTTCCTCCCCTTCCCCCATATCCTTAGGCACCCAATTTGGATCCTGAGCTTCGGAGAAGTCTCGCGGCCCCGCCGCTCTCTCGGGGAGCGTTCCTCCTTCCTGCTGCGTGACCCTTTCGGCTTAGCGTGGTCGCCTGGGAAGCGACCTTGGCTGCACCAAAGAGGCTGCGAAATTTGCCAGGATGCGGGAGAGGGGAGCAATTACGGTACACCCCTTGAGTTCTTTGCAGCAGCTAAATAAATATGTAAATGTCTTCCTACCTTGGCCGGGGAAACCTTAGCTGTGCCCTAAGCTGGAATCCTTTCGGAACCTTCCAGATTTCCCCCAATCTGCCTCAGTCCGCGGAAGAGGCGTGGGAGAGCCTCCCGTTATTATCGCTCCAGTTATTTTATTATTTAATAGGCTGGCTCTTGGAAGCCAAATATAACCTTAATATATTTGCTTTCTCCCCGGTTCTCAGTCAGACTCCCCCACCTCCAGCCCCAAAACTGTTAGAACAGCAGGAAACTTGGGGGAGGGGGGCAGAGGGAGAAGAAATTTTGATTGAGATAGTTGTGGATTTTTTCCAACAAGTTTCCCCGCAGCTGTTATCATAACATGCAAATGAGATTTTCCAACAGGATCTTAAACAAATCTGGAGGAGTTAATGCCGAAGCAAAATAATCAACCCGTTTGAAGTGACTGTGGGTTTCAGTTTGTCTTTTCTCCCCGAGATACTATAGCAGGGAAATGATAATTAGACCTTTACTTTAAAAATCCAAAGGGGCTCTCTAGCTTTCTCTTCCCTCCCTTTTCTCTCCCTCCTCCCTCTCTCACTCCCTCCCTCTTTCTCCGGCTCAGATGTTGGCAAAGGGGGTTTTCTTAATCAGACTGTTTCTTGGTCCGAGGGAAAGGAGGAAGAAGGAGATTGTGATGGAGAAAGGGGGTCTGTAAAACGTCAGGCACGGCACAAAGGCTTTGCCACGTAATTACAGGCTCCTATTAAGTCGAGATCTGCCCTCCCAGGGGTCTCCAATTTTCTTGTATTCCCTACAAAGCCTCCTCTGCATGCCAGTTTGTGCCTTTTGAAGTGCCAGAGAGCTTCTTGATCCAACTGAGAAGGAAAAAGGAGCTCAGCAAGAAGAGGGGGAGAGAGAGAAGGGAAAGGGGGGAAACCCACCACCACCCTCCTTCGGACTCTTGAAGCCCCCCTCCTTTTTTTTTTAACTCCTTAGGAAAAGTAAAGTGAGAATCCTGCTCTCCAATACATCTGCAAGACATCACCCTCTCCTCCTGAAACTTTAGTCACTCCTGAGAATCCACAGGAGTGCAGAGAGGGGGAACACTTTTCTTGAAGATGTTTTAAAGCTGGAACAAGTCTTCTTCTGTTGGTGCTTGAACTCTTGCCTGGGAATAACTTTTTTAACCTTAAAAAACCACTTTGATTCTTCTCTCCCACCCCTTCTACTCTCTTCTTCTGTTTGCCTAACTCCCCCGCCCTGCTGGCCTCCCCTTTCCCTCGCTCCCCCTTATTATTATTTTTAGTGTGTGCGTGTGGACGCTTTGGAGAGCTGGAAGGGATTTTTTTTCCCTCCTGATTTGAACTTAGGGTGATTTTTAAATTTTATTTTTTGGTGTGGATTATCTCTTTGGAAGGCGCTGGACTTGGCCTCAGGAAAGCAACCTAGGCTGAGGACGGCTGCTGGTGTAGAACTCTGTGCTCTGCAGAAGGGGGTTCCCCCCCTTCCACTTTTTTTGTCCATCCCTCTCTCTCTCTCTCTCTCTCTCTCTCTCTCTCTCTCTCTCTCTCTCTCTCTCTCTCTCTTCACTCCCCCCTCTCTCTTCCCCACTCGGCTCCTCTCCCCCCTCGCGCCCACAGCGTTTGGTGTTGATTCGAGCGGGAAGAGGGGGGTGGGTGGGATCGGAGGGGGAGACCATGACCTCCAGCTACGGGCACGTTCTGGAGCGGCAACCGGCGCTGGGCGGCCGCTTGGACAGCCCGGGCAACCTCGACACCCTGCAGGCGAAAAAGAACTTCTCCGTCAGTCACCTGCTAGACCTGGAGGAAGCCGGGGACATGGTGGCGGCGCAGGCGGACGAGAGTGTGGGCGAGGCTGGCCGGAGTCTACTGGAGTCGCCGGGACTCACCAGCGGCAGCGACACCCCGCAGCAGGACAGTGAGTTAGGGGCGCAAGCCCGCGGGGGTGTGCGTCGCAGACGCGGGGCGGAGGTCGGAGCTGGGCGGCTGGAGGCCATCCGTGGCCGGGGAGAGAAAGTCGGGGTGTGGAGAGGCGGTGGCAGTGGCAGGAACCAGGGCAGATCGCAGACTGGGGGAAAGGGTGAGAAAAGGAGGACTCCGCCGCCGCGGCCGTCGCCGAGCTCCTACCCCGGGCAGACTCTGCAGGGAAGCTCCGAGGTCCTGCTGTCAAGGTCAGCGACTATTTCCGCTGCAAACCTTCCCTGATGTCCTCTTGGCTACCACTTTTTCCCGGGCGAGCTAGGCAGAAATATCTTCCCCGAAAGCGGGACTGCAAGGTTGGGCTGAGAAGAGGGTGTAAACGCGGGGAGCCTGCTGCCCAGTGTGTGGAGGCAGGGGCTTAAAGATGATGAATCAGGTCGGGAGGACTTCTGCGGAATGGCTTGTGTGGGTTTGGGGGCAGACAAGATAGAGGTGCAGAGGGCACCGCTTACAGGGAGCTGCACCCACGCTGCTTTGGCGGGGCTCTGTGCCTGGGCTCCAAAGCTGCAGTGCAGGACGCCCGGCCCTCAGGCTCCCAGTCCAGGGGCTCTGAGCCTCCTGCTGCTGCCTCCACCTGCAGAGGGTTGGAGACCCCTGGCAGAATCAAAGGTCTGACTACCTCAGGGACACTCGCCAGAACTTGGGGAGTGTCTTTAAGGGTGAAACCCGAGCTTCTATAGGACAAGATCCCACACAAATTAGAGGCTCAGGTAGCACGAGCTTCCAATGTCCAGGCCGGTGTTATTCACTGCTGGCCACCAAGAATCTCCAGAAATGCCCAATTTCCATTTCCCAATCGATATGCGCTGGAAGGAAAGCACGCGGTGCTCATTAACCTACTCATCCTTAAAGTATGATATTTGTACCTCCGAAATCTATAACAGACCTGTCACCTGACTCATGGCAGGTAATGTATGTTGGATACTTACTTCTTGACAATGCAAGAATCTGAACTTGGAGGGAAGTTCTAAAATGTGACCGATCTGCTTCCATATCATTATTTGCTGACTGTTACTTTGTTCAGATTTGGAGTCTATGACTCCATGATTTAAAAAAAAAAAAAAAAGTCAATCTCTGACCCACAGAAAATAGATAGGAAAAGCAAAGGGACCCAGTAACCACTGTGGCAGGTCTGAGGACCTGTGGCAGGTCAGACAGCTTGGCGAAAGCAGGCTTACTGGGAGAGCTCTTTTCTGGGATAGCACTCCAGTCTTCCTCCCTGCTCCATTGGTCCATGCAGACCTGAACCCCCTCAGTTTCATTTGGCCATAAGGGAACTGGGGCTGATGAGCCCTGGCACTAGGATACTGATGAGGGGTCTGACTTGAGGAATATGGCCTTGCCTGTCACTGGAGGAAGATCCCTAGCTCTGAGGAATGGAAAGCCAGCTTCCCTAAGTCTGAGTAATGGCTAGGCACAGTGCAGAGACAGACTGAGGAGGGTATTAGTGTTCTGCAGACACTCTTAACTCCAAGAAAATATACAACAGATTAATATGATTATTTTTAATGTGAGAGTTAGGGAATGTTTAAACATAAAAGTACACTGAATTCCATGTGCCTATTACCCAGCTTCATTAGTTCTGCACATCCTGCCGTTTTTGTTTCTAATGATGATTATTCACTAGCTGCAGGATATCACTATTTAGAGATTTGAAATTTGGACTCACAAAGATCAAATAGGGTTATGAAGACACTGCTGTGTAGAAGACCAGAGTGGAACTAGAGAGTCTATTCAGGGCCGCTTTGCCTCCAAAAGCCAGCAGAAAGATGTGAAAACAGACCCAAGGGCACAAGCCACAGCAAACCCAGGCCCAGGCTGGCCATCAGGCACCAAGTAAGGCAGGGCTAGAGGGATGCTGTGGCTGTTCCTGTTGTTTGGTGAGTGGATGCTTAGAGAAGGGAATTCTGGCTTGTACTCTCTGAGCCTCGTAGGGGATAAGAGTAAGGCTGGAAAGTGCCCCAAGTTGAGGCTGAGGTGAGATGCCATGGCAGGCAGGTGACATGGCATGGCTCCTGGTATGACCTGGGCCTTGTACAGACCAGGAGTAGTGAGTATGTGGAATGCACCAGGCAGGGGGTAGCAGTGGTAGGAGAAGTTGGAGATTCCGTGTCCCCAGTGAAGTTAAAAAAAGATTTCCAGAAGCTGCTAGCTTGATTTAGGGCGCATCTCTGAGTTACAAGACCTAGTGGGAAGTGGGCCCCAAAGGAAACTGATGTTAGAAGCCTGACCAGAGAGAGAATGTTTGAAGAATGGTGGTCACAGAACGCAGGAAGGTGGTTGCAGCAAAGTGACCTTCATCTGGGGCTGGGAATGGAGAGCAGAACCTGCACACACCCTTGTATGCACGTGCACACACACGCGTGCACAAACACATACACACATACACACAGCCCACTACCACCACCTCCAGATCTAGCTTTCCTTAGCGGGCCCTGGTCTCTTCTTCTAAGAGACAGTTGTTACTTTTAAAAATAATATTTCTCCCATCTTCCCATATCACTTCTGGGATGAGAACAGGAGGGTTTGGTAAATCGGGCGGTAGTAGTGTCCAGGAGAACTATTTTCCTTAGTTCTTTGGGCTGCTGTGAGGAGTTTCAGGAAGGCTGTTGTGAGCTATTTGGAAGTCAGGAGAAGAGCAGCTGCTTTGGAGCTCCAAGCCCACAAGAGACAGAGTCGAATTCAGAACAGGAATTGATCACCTCTGTTGGAGCGTTGGGGGGAACATTTAAAAGACGCCTCTTACTCTTCCAGATCCTCCCCCAATTTTCCTTTTGGCTGAATTAGTAAAATAGATGCTATTTACACCTGCAGTATTAGATCATTAATGTTGCAAAGCTTCAAATTACAGCGAGGGCACGCAATGAGCAAAGACGGGCTAAGTATTGTCCAAAGGGAGGGCTCCTTCAGTCCCCCGAAATTTTGCCTTCTCTTGTTTGATATTCACTCCACTTTTTTCCCTCTGGGGAACGATTTCTTTTCTTCTTTTACTGAGTCTGCCAGCCCAGTCAATTTCTGAGGCGTCTGAGTTCTAGCACCTAAGTGCTTAAAGAACGAGTGTTAGGAATCCACAGGCTAATCGGGAGATAAGGAGTATAAAAGGGGCATGGTGGTAGGGGGTAATCATGAAGAGGAAAGAAGAGCAGGTCATAAAAATAGGTAGACCTAGTCCTAGGAGGATGGTGGATCCCGCTGTCATTTCTTAATCTGTACTTCTGCAAACTCTTAAAAAAAAAAAAAAAAAAGCTCCTGCTTTCCACGTTCCCAACCTCGAAATTAGTGAAACCAGATTGTCCTAATAAGACCTTTTGTTGGAAACACATGTAGTCATAAAAAGGTAGACGGAAAGTCAATTAGACACGCGCGCGCGCGCACGCACACACTCGCCAGCCGGCGCTAAGTGTGCACCCGGCACAGCTGAGCCTGGGGCTACGCAGGACGCAGATGCAGAAGAGCGGCGCGGGAAATCCGCGGGTCACAAAGGGAGAAGTGTCAACGCGGCCGCGGTGAAACGGGCCCTGCACGCCTCCCGCTCCGCTAATTCCGCTTTGCCGGAGAAACGCCGACGGAACGGGCACTTTCTCTAGGGCGCTCCCCAGTTGAAATTCTCATCCAAACACCCACTCCCCAGGAGGCGCAGCGTTTGCGACAGCCGGGACACCGGCCGTTTTCTTGAGCTCACGGTCTTGAGAACGGAGATCCGGAGCCAGAGCCCGTGCCGGAGGCCCGCGGACTCTCTGAATGCGGCCTAATTATCTTGATTTAAGAGAGCACCGATGCCATGTATATATCTTTTTAAGAATCGACGGGAAATATTTTCCCTTTAGAGGAGGCAGTGAAATCCAGGCTCAAGGAAGGTCACTCCGTCCCCAGAGTCGAGCCCAAGACCAGAGGAAAGGTGGGAATCCTGTTTATTTTCGAGGTAGGGGGCAGGGGCCTGGACGACCTCGTAAAGTTTTGAAGGAATTGACAGCTAGTGATCCCCACAGGCTTGGAATCGAAAACCTGGGTTTGCGGTGTCTGGGAGTCGTCGGGCTTGCAAAGCCCGAGGCCCCTGGGGCTCCAGATCCCCGATCTCTACAAAACTGTGAGTCAGCGCCTCCACCCTTCAGTCTCGGAGGAGACGCTTCCCAGACTTCGGGGCACCTCTCCACATGTCAGGCGTCAGGCAGCTCAGCCTTTTGGCTACGCGACCTCAACCTTTAGGTCAGAGCTCTCCGGCTTTAGGTGGCTGCGGTGGGCCACAGGGTCTCTGCAGGTCCTTCCTCTTCCCAGAAACTTCATTTGAGATTTTACAACACCAGTAAATAAATCATCTCCAAGTCAACAAGATGTCACTCCCCTCTTGCCCCCTGTGAAACGTCACCTAGCAACTTCAGAAGGAGCATTTCTTTCTAATGCCCTGATTCAGACCCGCTGGGTTCCAAGCTTTGACTATCACTTTGGCCTGCAGCTACCTCCAGCTGAAAGGGGGCGTCTGCCGATTTTAAATCAGGGGGAATCCCCAGATCAATTTGATTTTTATGTTAAAAGATGTATTTCTTTTAGAACTCGTTTCGTACCTGCTCCCTCGTTCAGCAGGCCACAATGCCAAAACTGCTAGCCAAAGACTCGGGGTCCCTTCGGCAAGGCGCCAGGGCACCCACCGGTGAGGTTTGTTTTAAATCCGTGCGCACCAGTGCTTGCACAGAGACCCCGCGAGTGCTCTGCTATTAGCTATGCCCGCTTTCATTGACTCTGGGAATATGTCCTTATTTTCACCCTGTAGGAGACTTGGTGTCAGCAGAAACCAGAGGAGGCACAACATTTAGGAATCGGGAGTGTTCGCAAAAGATGAAGATAAGGCTTGCGTTTTAAGTATAGTTTTGCAGGGGATGGAGGAGTTTTGGGGGGAACTCTTCACCCTCCCTTACCTCCCCAAAAGTAAATCGTTGGAACTCAGCATCCTCCATTCAAGTCATTTGTAAATTCAATCAATGATATCCCCACTCCACTCCCAGTATTGCTCTCAGCTAGAGATTAGACATTTACAGGAAATGTTTGGATAAGGAGCCAACTCCCAGAGGCCACTTTCATAGACCTACCTGTGAGCCATTGTGAGCAGATAGAGAGCCCCCTTCCCACCTTTTTTTCCCTGGTAGATTTGTCTTAATTTAAGTCTTGCCCAGTACCAACCCCACAGTCTGGGTGTCCTTTTACTCCCATTTCCACCATATAAGAGGATGCGTGCTTCAACAACTCACTACTAATGCACAACAATTTGTAATCTTGTAAAAAATCAAATACCTTTGTGAGTAGTCTAATAACACTCAAATAAAACCCATCTCATAGGGTAATAGTAATATCAACCAGGACTACTGCCTGGGCTCTAAATGCTATTTATAATGAAACCCACAAATGGAAAGATACATTACAGAGATAGCAGTGTAGGGTCCCTTTATAGGTTTTTCAGGGTCAAGGAGCTTATCCATATGTGGAAGTTTCTGAGTTTCTCTCTCCACCGTGATCTGAATATTACTTTACTAGATTTTTGGTATTGTCATTAGCTGGGAGGAAGCAGTAGTACAGAGAATTATGCACGATGGAGTTTAGATTTAAATCTAAAAAATGAAATACCCGCTTGGTGAAAAAAGGCCAGAATACCGATGAAAGGGGCCACAGTTACTCTAGAGAAAAGAAGGGGAAAAAGGCACAAGTGGTGGTTGGTGAAGGAAATTTTGTCAAAGAAAACATGTCAGAACTAATCATACTGATGACTTCTATGAGTCTGAGGTCTGAATCAATCGTAAGGCTCCCCCTCTTCTGGTTCTCACACCTATAAAGGAGGGTCTAATGACCAGAATACTGTCTTGGCTAACAAGATCCCATTCTTTTGCTGCACCTTATATGAGCATGCTAATTCTCAAACTTTGGGTCTTTCTTTTTTTTTTTTTTTTTTTAACCATTGTTAATTTTCCTAGGCTCAACTTCTTGATTCCCCAAGGTCTGAGTTAGGAGAAAGGGAAAGGCCAGGTCCTCTGGTTTGTACTTTGTTTGCTTTCAGGGTGTTGTTTACAAGCAGCTGTGTACAAAAGAGATCTCACCAGGGCCTGCTGATTCTTTGGATCCTACTTTTTGGAGGGAGTGGAAGTAAATAGGGCAAAAATTCAGTGAAGTTTTCAAACTTTTAAAACAGAACCCATGGTATCTTAGATTGTAATGTTCTCTATCTAGGCAGGAACAGGAAAGACACTACCCCTACTCCACCCCTATCCTTGTCCTGCCAGTTTCAAAGGCACTGTCCTGCCACCCCTCAAGTGCTTTGGGTGGTGAAGTGTGCCCAGGAACCTTGCTTTTCTTAGCTTTCTCCCTCCCAGAGAGGACAAGTTCTTTCTGGGCTAGCTAGGGTCTGCTCTGCCTTCCAAAGCCCTTGAACTCCAGCAAGAGTGATAGACAGGCAGGAGTTACTCTCCATACAAGTAATAAAGGATGGGATGCAGTACTATCATGAAGATAACTGAAGGGCTATCTGAGACTAACATGTGTTTTAATGAAGGCTTAGAGCTAGCTGGTAGGCTTGCTGTGTTTGTTGCCCCTGAAATGAGGGTGGTCAGAATCCCCAGATGGTCAGAAATGGGTGGAAGGGGAGTGGGACTACATGACTCTGGGTTAGGAGGGGCTAAGGCTGTGCCTAGGTTCCATGGAGTAGGAGAATGTTTATCCTTGTGGAGGATAATGAGGCATTTCAGCCTATGAGCTCCTGGTGTTTAAAGAAAAAGGGACCAATCGGGGTGCAGCACCTTCTCCACCTGGCAAGAGCTGCAATAACACTGCCACAGGGACCCTAGTAGACCAGAACACTGACTATCCTAGTGTTAGACCCCACAGTTTGGACAATCTTCTTTTCTTCAAAGGAAGAGCAATAGCAGTCCCAAGTTGTGGGTACTTGCAATTTGGACTCCTAAGGTCATTTCCAGACCCCAAATCTGACTCCTTGCTTTTTCCCACTGAGGGCAAGAATCTTATGGGACTTGATAGGACAGCTATGTGAAGATTTCTTTACCTTCCTCTGCAAATCTTGGGATTTTCTATTGTACCCAGAAACGGGAAGCCAACCTGTCAAGGTAGAATCTAGCAACAACAAACTCACAGGTTTGCTATTTTGTCTTTTTAGTCTAGATAGTGGTTACTTTCCAAGATTCTCTAAGCTTGGGTGTTCACTAGAAACTATAAGGCCAGAACTACAGGGGAAATTGCTTTCCCACAAACATTTGTTTGAGAGCAGAACCTTTATCCCTTTCATTTACTTTCCTATCATCAGTCATATCATTATATTTCAAAGAACCTCACAATGCTTGAAGATGGTGTGTAGTTATAAATAAGCATAAAACAGATGAATGTCCTTCCAGTACCCAAAATATATACAGAGAGGCCAAACCTTTTCAAAGAGTATTCTTGTACACAACTTAAAGGCCAAAATGCCCAACTCAATCAGTATTTGAGCCAGACTATGCTAAATTCAATCAGCTTGTCTATGGGCAAAGTGTAGGGCCTTGCCAGCTCCAGGTATATACTGAAAGCCACATTTTCTCAAGTTTCTCTTGTATTTATCAACACAAATCCAGCTTTAGTCTTCAGAGAGTCTCTAGAATTGACTAAGGCCTGATGAGTGATAGGTGAATCAGTGTCCTGCTCTCCTGTCCCTATTTATCATCCTTTTCTTCCATGTGTTCTTATTGTATCATCTGGCTAGTCAAGATCTGTTTGCTGCAAAGAAAAGTGATGTTCGGAACCCACAGCTCGTCTCCTAACCACTGTTTTCTAGAATTTTCAGCAAAGGAAAGGAATGTTGAGCTCTTATTTTCAGGTTATTTTCCATCTCAGTAATTCATGTTACAGTGGCCCATGTTGTGGCTTCTTGGGGATTAAGGTTTGGAGAACTGGTTAGCATTCTACTTCTTTTTCAGGTAAATTATAAGTATATGAAATTGAAAGTTCCAGTGGAAATGAGTGCTGAATTTAAACCTGTAGCTCTGGGCATTGACATATATCAACATTAAGCCTGACTGGAGGGTGATATTAAGTGATTACTCACAGTACAAATCTCCTTTTTATTTTCCTCCTCTCTCTATATGGACAGGTCATGTAAGACTGGGCAGCCACAGAACTGCTGTGAGTGCTCAGAAAATGCTTATTCAGTGATAGAATGCTCCTATGTCTGCAGGGATTTCCTTCCCCATCTAGTTCATTAAATTTCCTCCTCTCACTTTATATTCCCTTGCCCAGGAAATTTCCTCTAGTCCTGCCATTTCAGTACAAAAGATGCCCAAGTTAGAACTCCTGGGCCTTCTTTGGAAGAGCTATAGCTGTTCTCATACACAGCTACATTTTACACAGGAGGTCTTCAGTATCCAAACCAACAAAACATGAGCTCCCTTTCCACAAGCCAATCTTCTTAAACTCTTTCTATTTTCCTGTATCATAGCATGTGATGTCTAGCTCAGAAATTGCAGACTCTGCCTAGACTCCTTCCTTTGGTCAGTCCATCTCCAGATCTCAACAAACTCACTTTCGAAAACCATTTGAATCCCTCTCCCTTTAAGTTCTTGATGACATCTCACCTGGACTCCTGTGCTAGTTTGCTAGTTGGCTCTCCCTGCTTCCCCCCATTATCCGCCTGTGTGTGTAGTTCATGGACAGTGTGGCGAGAAAAGATGCTGAAAAAATATCTGCTGAATGAATGATGAATGTTAATGCTTTCTTCTGCAAATACATTTTAAAAACTCTCAACTTCTCTACTTTTAGAATTCACAATTGCTTTTTATTCCTTTCTGTGACAAGATCAAATTGTTTATCATGTGTCTTTTTTTATAGTCTATATACCTTTTAGAGTCTATACCCTTTATAGTCTCTATTTCCACACATGTAGGTCAAAATTGTTTGATCCTAAATGTCCTTGCTTTGTACCTCTTTTTGCAACCTTCCCCACTCCAATACTTTTCAAGGTGCTATTGTTTGGTTCCTTGTGAAACCTTCCTTGATTGCCTTATTTCTCTGGTCTCAATGCTTACTCTAGAAACAGCACTCAAGCATTCCTTATTTATTTTCTAAATATGACTGCTCATTTACTCTGAGAATTTCTCAAGGCTAGACTCTTTATTGGGGTGGGGGAGGCATATTCCTATTACATATCTGTAATAGGAATATTACAGTAAACAAATAAATAGATATTTGTGGTTATAATGTATTTTTTACTTATTGCATCTTTTTTAACTGCAAGTAATTTTTTAAAGAGCAACACCAAAGTATAATACCAATTATATACAAAGTACAACTTAAACAATTTATTATTTTTTATTAAAAAGTTTACATGGTAAAATAACACCTATATCTTACCACTCTGAGGTAGATGCAGTTGAATTTTTGGTGTTAAAATACTTCTAATTTTTAAATCAAAGTTTGTATTAACTTCTGATTACTAATTTTTCTTTAATCAGTGGAGGAATCTTTAATCTCATTTTCAAAACATGTGCTCCCCCAAATTAAGAAAGTTCATGAACATTTAACCACTTGGTTTCAACAGAGGTGCACACAATGAACTTCCTTCAGGACTGAGAGCTGTGACATCACAGCTGCTCCCCAGTGTTCTCCAGTTCCAGTCAGTACATTTTCAACAGTCAAGTCCTGCAAAGTAAACAAGTTCTTTTTTCTTACTGCTTCTTCTAGCTGGGAACCATCCCTAGACATGAGCACATGTCTCCTTCTGAAATTGAAAAGCCTACATAAATACCTAAAGGACATTCTGAGGCCACGGTTTGAGCATGGGCTCCTCAAAAATTAGATTTTGTGTGGTTTAGTAAGGAGGAATGTGACAGTGATGGGGGCGACAATATCTTAAGGGACTGAAAATCTTCTTTTCTCTTTTTCTGCAACCATCTGAGGCTTAGAGTAGTTGACTTCATAACCCCCCATTTTATAAACGAGACAATTGAGAACCTTCCACCCCAGGGTTTTAGATAGTGATATGAAAATGTTTTATTACTATAGATTCCTGGATCTTGACTTTTCTTTTACTATTTTAAAACTCATCAGTACTTTTTGCAGAAAAAAAGAGGAGGAAATGACATTTATTTCTCTGAGCCTTGTACAGTAAGGATCAGCTAGGAAAGTGACCTGTTCCAGGACATGGTAGCATATTTTGACAGAGGAGAGACACTTCAAGAAAAAATTATTATTTTTTACCCAGATATGAAGTCTGCAGTACTCCAGCCCCTATTTAAAGTGATGATTACAGGGAAAATATAAATTGTTATTGTGAAATCTACTTAAAAAATTGTTCCCAGGCAAACTGGCATTAAAACATTTGCCCAATGAACAAAAATAATTTTTTAAGGAAAAGTATGATACACAAATGTTATAAAAATCACCTAGAGCAAAGTTCTATAGTTGTGAATTATATATATATATATCTATATCTATCTATCTATCTATATATATATATATCTTAGTAATTAATTCTTCTCATGAGGAAAGGGGTGTAACTGAGAGAGTCATCATCATTTTTGAGAATTAAAAACCATACTTTCCCAATAAAAGTTTCTGCAATTCCCCACATTGACTATTTCTAAGAGAGGAAAGAAAGAGAACCACCCAGAAAGCTTTTTGCCTATAACCAGATGTCTGTTCAGCAGCTATAATCCTCAAGTTAGAGAAAAGACCACAGGATGAATCCTCAACACATTTAAGAAATAAAAAGCAATTTAGTTCATTAATCATGAGACTGAAATCTGCAGTTTTGCAACACATATTTCAAAGATGGAATCCCTTCTGACAAGAAAAACAGAAAATAATATCTCTGCACATTTGACTGTTATGAGTCTGTTCTTAGCTTCCCTCAGGGAAGAATAGATTTTTTCGGGTGTGATCATTTTTACTCAGAATATATGAAGTGCTATTTAAATTTATATCTTTCCCCCCTTTGACCCAACCTTCTCCTTTTCCATGGTGTTGAGATTATTTGTATTCTATGCTGTTTTGCAATTTGGGGTTAGAGATTCAGGGCTACCTTGAGCAGCCAGGGAATTCCAGCTGTATTCGGGTAGGGTTTTAAATATAACAATTTGAACTGAATGAATATACTCAGACTGCTACTGATTTCATTCTTTTTCCCTGGTTATTTTTATTAATGGATGACTTGCTTTGTCTTAAAGGATTATTAATATGAGAGACAAAGTGAGATAAAATGTGAAACTGCTTCACAAACTCTAAGAATATATATCAGTGCTATTATGTTTATAAAGCCAATTCTAAGTAGGTAGCGATAGGGTAATTAGTTTCATTTCATTTGTGGGTAAGTCAATTCTAAGTAGGTAGTGATTGGGTAATTAGTTTGATTTCATTTGTGGATAAGAGAGCTGTTACTTGGAGGATTTCTTAGAGCTTCTGTGAAGTGATTTGCAGCTTTCTCTCCTGATTCCATTTTGATTCTCTCCCTTGTATCCCACCATGCAAATGTCAACCAAATTCTTTTAGATGTCTCATTGTCTACTGAAAAATCAGGGTGAGAAGGATGTCTCTTCATAATACATTGCCATGCTGTACAAACTGCTTTCAATTCCTTTGACTCATAGTCTTTG
>PVHY01013025.1:8363-42697 GCA_004024945.1 Uropsilus gracilis | reverse complement strand
TTTTTTTTGGTTTTTTTTTTTTTTTTTTTTTTGAGACCAGGTCTCCCTATGCTGCCCAGGGTAGTCCCGATGCCATGGACTCAAGCGATCCCCAGTCTCAGCCTCCCGGGTAGCTGGGATTACAGGCACACACACCACCATGTCCAGCTATTTTTTGAGACTAGGTCTCGCTCTTTTGCCTGGGATAGTGTCAAACCCATGGACTCAAGCAATTCCTAGCCTCAGCCTCCCGAGGCTGGGATTAAAGGCATATGCCATGGTGCCAGCCCTCAAATCTTCATCTATTTTTTTTTTAATTTGGAGTCTGTTTTATTTTTACTTATATTTTTATTAATTAAATGCTTTATTAATAGATAATTTTTTCACATCTTTGTAATCCCCAGGGCTTTCCCCTCCCTGACCGTTCCCACCCACACCACCCCCCCAAGCTGCGAACATCAGCTTGTTTTTCAGCTTGTTTTGACTTTTCCTCCTGGCCTTTCGTTCATTTATCCTATGTCCCATATATTAGTGAAACCATTTGGATTCTGTCTTTTTATTTCTGACTTGTTTCTGCTAATATGATTTCTTCTAGGTGCATCCATGTTATCATAAAATCATTGCAACTGTCATTTTTAATTAATGAGTAATATTCCATTGTGTATATATACCACATCTTTTTCATCCATTTGTCCATTTTGGGATATTTGGGTTGCTTCCATTCCTTGCTATTATTAATAGTGCTGCCAAAAACATCCAAGTACAGATGTCCCTCTGTATAAGTACTGAGGTCTTTTTTGGGTAGATTCCCAAAAGAGCTATTGCTTGGGTCAAATGTTAGTTCCATTTTCATTGGTTTGAGGGTCCCCCACACTGCTTTCCATAGTGGCTAGACCAGTTTACATTCCCACCAGCAGTGTTAAGAGTGTTCCTTTCTCTCCACATCCCCACCAGCACTTGTCAAAACTCCATCTTCTGAGGCTGAGGCCAGGACTGGTCCACGATAGCAGCACTGCCTCACAGAGGGTAATCACATGGAGGGGAGCAGGAGAGCGAGCAGGAGGCGAAACAGAAATTATGAAGTCCATGACAACAGCTGTCTTTAAGGTCACTGAAGCTGTATAGGAGCAAAATTTGTCTCCACGCATAGTATGACCGCAGGAAAAGGATATTTCTATACTGTAAAATAAGAATTATAACTAAAAGTCCTTCCACTGAACGGTTTGTATTTAGAATATAGAAGAAAATAACTGCAAAACAATCTTCCTGTATATTCGTATTTTATAGCACATAAAGATGCCCCATGTAACCCTAAAGTTCTTGCTATCTTAATATATTCTTGCATAGAAATAATTGCAGATAGGTTCTCGCCCAACAAGAACCACTTTCCCTCCTAGACTACTTCAAGGTCCACTTGTCTTTTGGCACACACCTATTCCTACAGGTTAAGAAACCAAAGTTACAAAAATAGGAAAATATCCATCACCTCCAAAAGTTTCCTCCTGCCTTCCCTGTTTAGCTTACTTTGTGGGTCTGTGATAAGAACACAGCCTAAGATCTATCTCTTCAAAGTGTTTAAGGATACAACAGTGTTCCCTGGAGGTATTATGCTTTCCCACAAATGTGCAGTCAAAAAACAAAATTCTACTGCTTATGTTTTAAAGACCTTCGTGAATATAATTAATAATTCCTGAATCAGGCAGTATCCCACCTAGCATATAGGAATCTGAGTAGCTGTACAAAATGCAAGGCTTTTATACGCAGAAAGGAGCAGGAACAAGGAAATTACACTACAGAAAAGTTAATGGGATGTAGCAGATCACTCTTTTTTAAGGGAATGCAGGGGTCCTTGAGGAAGAAGATCTCACCATTGCTGACCCTGAAGACTAGTTTATGATTCTATTTCTTGAAGAAGCTGAAACTGTAATTAAGTCTCAGTTTGGGGGTGACGGGGGGGGGGAGGAAAGGAAAGGGGACTTAGCAGAAGTGAATCTATTTTGAGCAGATTGTCTGTTTTTAACAATACTTATCTCCAAACTCATCAACTTGTATTATGCTAAATATGTATCATTTTTTGTCAATCATTCCTTCATAAAATGGTTTTAAAATATATATCATTTAAAATAAATTATTTACGAAAATGTTTTATGCTATAAAAAAATTTTCTATAAAACAGAGATTCAACTTGTTACAAGAAAAACAATTTCTAGCATTCCAATCTAGGCACTATTTGTGACTTAGTGAGACAGAGGCACAAAGTCACATATTTCATCTCTTTGAGATGCGAACAATGCAAAACAATGCTTCAAAAAGAAGTGATTTGTCATTAGCTGTCCAAAAACACCAATTCCCCAAAGTGAGGCCTTCCAAACATGTTTAAATCAATGGGAGTTTATGAAAACAAAATCTTAAATAAACTGCCACCAGCTAGAAGAATAAGACAGGACACTCAGCGTGGGTCCTGCTGACCTTCCCCTTAGTGGCCGCCCAGGCACCATCACAGAAGCGCAAGGCTTCACATTGCACAGTTTGGAGAGCTGCCCTTTGGTTTTTCACTCTGGGCAAAAAATCAATACTAAACATTCTCAAAATGAATGACCCATAGTGAACACTTCATTCAAAAGAATACCAAACAAGGAATCCTTTCTCTGCTGAGTCATTAGAAATGAAGATGCTCAGGCAGTGCTCAAAATTCTCAAGTTCCCTCAGGAACTCAGGAAGCCCCTCCACCTGGGATGTTGGTGAATGACACCAGTGACCTATTTCTTCTTCTATCTTACTAAGATTCCTGAGTCTCCACAACATGCTACCACCAGGGAGAAAAGTCACACCCTGTCCAAACTATTGACACAAGGCTCAGAGCTCAAAGGGGGAGTCCCAGGGAGACAACCCCACAGCATTTCCTCCTGGAACTCCCAAGGGAGCATACCTTCCATAGGTACACCAGCAATTCACAGCCACCCTGCTCCAGATTGGAAGAAAACCCTTCCAGAGACCTGGTAATTCATTCTTCCTGACTTACTCAACTTGTTTTGCCTCATATCTCACATTTTACCTAAAATAAAAAAGTGACTTGAATGTTCCACGCTGTCCTGTTTGATATAAAACAGTAACAATTATAATTACTTTCACAGTGATTACAAATATGGCTAAGCTTCTTATTGAGTATAAAGATCCCAATGGGAGAGTTTTGGCAGACAATGCCATGGGCATGTTGGAAAGAAGAAAAACCTGTATAGTTACCTTCAGATTTAAACTCTGTAAAGTTACTGCAAGGCTGGGGGTGGGGTAAGGGCAGATATCTCCCCAATTGTGAAGTAGCACTTGCTTAAATATGACTGAACACATAACAGGACAGATGAGCTAGGGCCTGCAAGGAAGGAAAACCACTCTGAAACAACTGATGTGGCACTTAATCACCAGGAGTCAGCAGTTGCACCTCCTCTCTGAGTGTCTCTGGCGCTATGAATGTGCTCATTATATGGGAAGCAAATACTATCTCATAGAGAAGGACAGGAAAGTCACTTTTCCCTCATGTGTTTTCATTAGAATTACCAGAAAAAAAACTACTTCAGAAGCTGTGCTGGAAGCACCGGATGTATGAGGAATTTTCATCTTGTGGAGGCCTGAAAAACCAATCTGCTCCCAAAAATGAAGAGTGGGAGAGCCAACATTCAGAGTATTTTTAACTAATGCAGTTTATGCCACTTTCCACTACTCAAAATCATAGCAGCTATTCTACTGTATGAGAAGATGAGGGAACTAGAAAGGGCAATGCTTTACTAGGATACTTATCTGGTTACTTAGGAATTTTTACACTAATCTGCAAAACCTTTTAAATTTAGTTACATTGATAAGCATAGCTAAAGAGACTAAGAGAAAGAGAAAGTTAACAAATTGAGTCAACTGGATTTTACTGACATAAGAAACTATTGATGTACATAAATTTTCAGGCGGTCTGTGCTGAGGGCTTTATTCTAGGCTGTGCTATGAAATTCTCAGCTGATTAAGAATAAGGAACATAACAGAAGAGGAAGAGGCTCCTGAATATTCTCAAAATGTTTACATGGCCATACAAGACACTGAGTCCTATAAGGACCGGGAAATAAAAGGTATGAATGCATGACTAGAAGGTCTGGGAAATAAAAGGTATGAATGCATGACTCTGAGACTGCTAACAAAGGGAAGGTGTGCAGTAAGAGTTGGTAATGGGAAGATGATGCTGAAGTGTTGCATTGTGTAATGCAGATTCTCAGGAAAAAAATATTCAGTAACTGCATAAAAGAACAGCTAGCCAACGGTCCCCTCTGCCTTGTTAGGAAAGTTCTCCCAAATCAAGTAGGAATGAGATCTCAGACAAACATCATCTAATCAATACAATCTGAAAACTAATGTTATGTTGACCTGGGCATCTCTTTCCAGTATAACAATTAGTTGAGCTGCTGGTTCGTGTTTTTAACAGAAGCTATTTAGAGACTCAACTGGTACTGATCCAATCTAGTAGAGGGTTAACCATAAGCCATTTGCTGTAGACTTTCCAGAATGTAACGTAGATCAGTAGACCTACAGAGGAGCAAGGGCAGTGGGTGTGGTATTTAGCAAGGCAAGAACTATAGCAGACCTCACCCCCGCAGTGTTGTGGCTCCTCCCTTGCCTGCATCTTTCACCTGCTCCCCTCTCACTCAGGGACTAGATGAACCAGTATATGTCTGTCAAAAGAGCAAACAAACCCAGAGAAGACAAGAACAGATGGCAAGTCAGGCAGCCCAGCTATTAATCAGAGAAAGGAAATTACTCAGGTATATTTACATCTACCTATTATTTTTTTTTAAATAATGCTGAAGATCAATGAGCATATTGGTGCATCACATATAGGATACCTTATGAGCACACTGGAATATCACACATAGGAGACTTATGTGCAACTGTTCTCTAGTATGAGCTGGAAAACACTGTTTGTCACTGCACCTCATATCCAAGGAAAGAGAACTTCCATTTACTTTCCCACTGTTTCAGACTCACTCAGAGGAAGTCAAAACATCAAAAGATATTCCAGTCTATAATTCCTCAGCTTTAACATCTTTATATCAACAGTTTCACAGCAAATAAAACTGTGACTTTGTATCTCAGAGATCCCAGAGACCATTATTAGCATCAAACAAACCGAATTAATGTGTAAATGTATCCTTATTTCTGGGGTTTTTTTTTGGGGGGGGGGCTGAAAAGGACAGATGTTCTCTTAGGAGGCGCATTTAAATATTAGCAAGAATCTTTCTTAGAAAGTCTCTGTGAAATTAAGTTATGAATAAAGTCCACTATGACTATTTAAATAAATGCTCATTTTCTTTGCAGTTTTACTGAGATATAACTGTGTAAGTTTAAGGTGTACAGCATAATGATTTGATACATACATGAACTGCAAAATGATACCCACAATAAGATTAGTTATCACATCCATCACCTTGTATAATTATAATTTCTCAAAGTGGAAACAAGGTCTTATCTTTATATATTTCCTATAGACTACATACAAAAAATAGATGGAAAGAAATAAGAGATCTCAGACAGCAAAGCTCAAGGCCTCGTGACTAACTACAAGCCCTGCAGAGTGAGCCCAGGGCCGCTGGGATGTCAAATTTTTAATATTTGTAAAATGTCACCCTTTTTTCTGAAATGCACATTTCTTTTTCCTTGCCTTTTTCCCATATTCCCATTACCACTGCAGGATATGGTCCGAGAAGAGGAAATTCATCCCAGTTTTCCTAACAATATAAACCTATCAAAAAAATAAGGAGTGAATATGAGAATATTCAATAATATTCTTAGCATTGTAAATTTATATCCATCACAGTCGCTCCCTCCTCTACTCCACCACTGTGCCCTGCCCACCTCTTTCTTAATCAGTGCTTCCCCTGCCTCCCACAATTATTCATACAATCCTGCTGAATAATTTTCTTCCCCCTGCCTGGCATAACAACAAAGCTGAGAAGCAGGAAGGAACGCCACTAAAAGGCAGGTCAGACAATGATGTAATTAACAGATGAAACAGAAGTGTTATTTCAGAAAGTTCCACGAGCAAGAAGTAGGCTGGTTTCCTGGATCACAACATTACTGGGACACTAACTACAGTCATTAAAGCACAAATATCTAAGTCAAAAACTTTCTCCCAATGAATAAAAGCAAAAGTAAATACTACCCCCTTGGGTGAAATAAGTTTCACGTAGAAATTTTAATTAGAAACAAACTTTAAGCCAGTTTGGAAGAGGAATTTCCTCCATCCCACTCTAAGCAAGACGTAGGATGTATGTTTCTGTAGGGGTTTGCCAAATCTGTTTCTTGAGGAAACCATAATACAGGAGAGGAAGTCAACCCACAAAGACCCGAACTCCACACATGATAAGTGTTAGGGATGAAGCAGTGATTATAGCCTGTCTGCACTTATAATGAGCTCACTAGTTGGGAAGTTGGCAACATAGTTTCATACAATCATACACATAAACCCCAACAATCTGTGGGTTTATAGCTTCAGTCACAAGTCCACAGAAGAGAAACATGAGATGTTCTTTTTATCATCCCAAAAAAGACAAAGAACCAGTTGACTAAAGAACTGAACTTCAACTCATGACTGCAAAAGATTAGAAATCAATGATACATGGCTTTTAAACTACATCCTTGAATAGAAACTGCAAGCCATGTGACCAGCACCATCTCCAGCTGTGCACAAGAGAAGTCTATTGCACTTAGAGTGCTTGAAAAATTCAGTTCAAGCAAGGAACCTTATCACAGATGAGAAGTTCCTCATTTCATGTTACAGAAACAGTGCTTATCACTTTGACTCTATATAAAGTATAGGTTTTCTATATTTTAAAAACACTGCATGATAAGGCATTGCATTCAGAAATACACATTGACTAAGTAAACAGCAAATGCCAAAATTCATTTTTTAAAAAATGGATGTAAGACCTCTTACCTATGTCTAAAAGGAAAAAAATGATAATAATAGGTCAAAATAATTTAATAAATGCTTTGATGGCTCTTGAAGTTACTTTATACTCAGGTAACATCAGGGAACATTACCCCAAAAAAATCACCATCCAGATGACAATACATTCATTTTTTATTCAAAGGTAAACCAACAAGAATTAAGAATCACCATTCAAGTTCAAAGTCACCACCAAGTTTAGGGGAATTCAGAGGTCACATACTAGGCATGTTCAGATCCCTAGCATCCAGCACAGTGACTGGCAAAAAGTAGTCACTCTATAACACAGAGGATCATGAAGGAGAAAAATTAATAAAGGGCTGGTTCTGTGTGCATTTTCACTAATTTAAAAGTTAAAAAGCTTGACCATTTGCCAAAACTGAGGAGGCTCCATAAAGTGAGGCAGGAATTCCTGTAAAGTCTCAGTTCCCAGGAGCAGGAGTTACAGAACCTTATTCCCCAAAACTTGAAGGGGAAAGCATGACTTGTGTGACAGCTGGGCCCGTTTTTCCATATCCAGTATCATCAATTGCACAAAGTAGGTTTAGCCCCAAGACACTTTGGACTTTGATACTCTACCAACATCTGGGTTCAGCATGATTCCTGACCTCTACCTCAAACTGGAGATTTCAAACACTGAGAAGCTCACTCAACAAGAACCTCATTTTCTAAGTCAAGGCCAGGGGAAGCACAGAAGCCAAGATTACCAGAACTACTACAGCAAACTGGTTCTGATGCCTTGATAACAGGTTTCTAAACACCTAAAATGTTGAAACTGCTTCTCAAAAAAGAAAATTTAAATTCACTTTCTTAGATTAAAGGTACTCGTTATAGTGATAAAAAGTTTTCAAAAAGTTAAGTGGTCTCACTTAACAGATAAAATAAGCTCTCTTTTCTGTTAGAGCATACTTTTCCTTCTCCTTAAGAGTTTGGCTCTGAAAAACTGATTGGTAATCTGGGAGACCCCAAAACTATTTTTTAACAAACACATCTTCTACTGACCTAGTTTGGAAGCCTGGATGCCTTTAAATTGCCAATGAACTGAAACCATTCATGAGAAAGAGGCTTTTGAATGCTGAGAATGTTCTTCAGAGCTCAGTACAAAGATATTTGGCATAGGTGACTGTAAATATTTGTAAAACGCTGGGTAAATGGACAGTGTTTGACCACAGTCAGACCCTACTTACAGCACAGCAGAGTAGGAGCAAGTTATCTAGGGTGACTGGTTTGGGGGTTTGGGATTGATTTCTTTCTGTTTGTTTTAAATAAAAGGTCAAGCAAGCTGATTCCACTACTAGGCATCTTTTTGACATTCTCTGTAGATGTTTACCTTGTATTTATTTACCCAGCAACAGTTTCAATTAGTCAGAAACTACTTTGGACACAGGGTTGTTGTTCTTTTCTTTTCTATTTTTCTAAGTTTATGCCCACCTGAAAGAATAGAAGATGATTCTTCCAAAAGAATTGTTTAAAGCGTGCAAAGGTGAGGCAGGAACTGTGGGAAAAACGTGGCCTTGGATTTCATAACATGATTATCTCCAAGGGGATCTTTCAGGCTCTGTAGTAGATGTCTTTCCTTTTCTTCCTCTCTCTGTTCCTCAAGGGGGTTTCAGAAATATTTAAGGGACTGCTACCCAGCAAAGGACTAAGGGTAGGAAAGGAGAACAGAGCCAGAGGGGGCAACCGATTGCCTAGAGGTCAAAGGAGGGACTGGGCTACCGTCTTAGTGAAAGTGTAGCCTTTTAATTAGCCAGCAACTCAGCCAAGACCGGCTGGGTTACCTATGCCTGTTACCCACACCCTAAAAACTGAGTCATCACAAAGTTCATTTATTTTGCTTCTGGATGGAGACATCCCCAATCTGCTGCTTCCAAAATTTTAGAATATTTAAAAGATTCTTTAGTCCATCCCACTCGATGTTCCAAAAAAATAAATATCCAAAAGTGTCAAGTCAGATGAATATCCAAAGTCCTATGAGGAGCTCCTGCTAATGTTTTGACAAGATACGTGCAGCAGAGAATTAAGAGAGTGACAGGCCACGGTGAAAGTGAAAAGACGGAGATTATTTTCCCAGAAAAGGGAAATTATTTCTGAGAAATCCTGACTGTGAGAGGTATACATAGCAGGGGTGGATTTATATATAGCCCGATCCCTGAAACGAGTAAGAAAAGCCAAAGAGCCCTGGACGTGGTACTAAGCTGAAGACACCTTTGCTCTGCTCAAACAGGACTCGGTTTCATTTTAACTTGAGAAGAGCAATATAGCATCAGAGGTTCACTCTGCCATATCAACAATTACCAGACAACATGAAGGCTATACTGGGTGGCCAAGATGCAGTAGTTAAACCATCTTCTCCTGTCTGTGAATATCAACATCACACTACTGTGGATTCCAAAGAACAGAAGGTAAACACTTGAGATTATTCCAGTTTTTGGTCTCCGTTTAAGAGAGGGATTGGATCTAATCTTGAATTTTACAATGCTGTCTGGCAGACGATTTCATTAAACATCAGACTGGTTTCTTTTTACCTTTACCAGGGGTATCTATTTTTAAAAGTTAACAGGTGTCTAAGGCATTTCAGAGTGAATTCAATTCTGCACGGTTGTCAGCTCTTGGAGGCAGAAAATAAAACCTGGGCTATGGCGGTACAATTAGCCTCTTGTTCTTTTATCTTCCTTAATTTCACACGGTTCCTGTCTTGCAATGCCTGCAGCGTTTTCAAAAGCCCCAGAAACCTACCTGGCAGGAGAGCGGATCCTCCCTGCGGCCGCGGGCTTTTCTCAGCCGCCTCCCTCGTGCACCGCCAGCCGAGGTGCTCACACACCCGGGAGGAGGAGCTGTTTCATTCTCTCTTCCTCCGAGCTCCGTGGCTGACAGCTTTACACTTTGCAGGATTGCAACAGGACTCGGGTTCCCAGACCTTTCGCGTCAGAAGAGGAGGAATGCCTGACCGCCTCCTAGCCTTGGGGAGCCGCTGCGGCGCCCGGGAACCTTGCGGAGCGTGGGGTGCAACTCCCGGCAGCGGAGCTGGGAGCCTCGCGTCTATTTATACAGGAAGCTCAGGCGCGGCACTTCCTACTTCCCATCTGGGTCGCACTTGAACTGCAGGTGATGGGCTTAACCCTGTCCGAACCCCGCGGCCAGCACACGGGCGCCGTCCGACGTTCTCGCCCTCGCTCGGCGGGTCGGACCTCGCTCTCGTCCTTGTGGAACGGATGCCGTGAAAATTCCGAGCCCCTAGCGTCCTTCATCCTGCCCCCAAAGGGGACATTTCACCTCCTGGCTCTAGGAGCTTGCTGTTACTCTGCGCGACTCCTCCCAAAACGCTCTCCTCTGCCTCCTTCACAGCCCTTTAAATCTCCTCCTACTTGTAACAGCCCAGACCTGCCTTCCCACCTTGGCAGAATACCATTTTTATAGAAACATTTCCCATGCACGTCTCATTCCGAATACCTGGGACTTGATTTGTCCTTTTGTGTCGAGTGATAAAATTAGAAGGCACGCCCATCAAATCAGGCCTGGCTTAGTTTACCTCATAAAATACAGGCACACCTTTGATGTTCTTTGTCAAATTATTTGGGGAATGCTTAGTAACCTAACAGGTTGTTATTTCAGGTAAAGAAAATGGAACAGCATAATCCCCAAGCTGGGAGAGGGGGGAAAGGAAGGGGAATGAATGGGGGGGTGGGGGACTCAATGACATAACTTCCTGACTCTAAAACCCTGGACACTGATTTTATATATATATCCTTTTTTCTTTTTAAACATCATTGTATACCCCGAGGTTCTTCCACCACCGTGTCACCCATGAACCATCATCTCGATCTCTTGTGCTCACCCCTCCCCTATTTCTGGACACTGAATTTTGTGTGGTGTTTATAGTTGATTATTTATCTACTCTCTCCCCATACCCTCACCCCCAAACCCCAGAGATGACATTCACTCTTGCAAAATTTTTTGAAGACAGCAATTTAGCAATGTCACTAGTCTGTGCTCACTCTGCAGCCTCACCCCACTTTCGCAACCAGAGTCAGTCAGGAACGGGGTTCCCTAAAAGGATAGGACCCAAAGTCTTTATTGAAGGGATCTAGAACCAGTGAAGTGGCAACAACAGGTACATCCCAAATCACCTCTCAGCTCTTCGTGTGGCAGAAAATCTCTAAATCAAAGCCAAGTGCTAAAAAACATGGGATCCCTGTAGGAGGTAAAACTGGAAAGGGAGAAGCCCACTGAGGTGGGGGGGGGATGACAAGGAGATAAGGCAGTAAGAAAACACATGGTGGGATCCCAAAGTTAGAACATCAGTGCTTATTTGAGTTTGGAAGGTCCTTCTAACTAGTTTAGCCCAAACATCTGCTTTTAAAGTTGAGAAAACTGAAATCCAGGGAGATTTAAGTGCGTGGCTTGAAACAGTGAGAAACAGAACTAAATCCTAAATCCGTGTCATAGTATATGTGCATAGTACATGACCATAGTACAAGTCAATAAAAATCAGTCCACGGATGTCTGATTTACAGTTTAGCAACTTCATTTCCAAGACAGTCAACCCCAAGGTCTTCTCTTAGTAATGGATTATTTTTGATAGAAATGAATCAGGAAAGATAAATATAGCACCTTCTAAAAGGTTACTTTATTCATCAGGGTCAATGCAGAAATGGCACCTTAAGCCCAAGTTCAAGACACAAGTTCACTTTTTAAATTACTATATGATTAGATTAAAATCTTTTGTCTACAGGGAAGAAGCTGCTGCAGATATGAACAAAAACACAGGTCAAACAATAATAGTGCTGTCTATTGTCTCAAAGGGTGGGGGGAGGGGGAAATACCGTATAATTAAATAACAGCATTTTCTACCATTCAAGTTTATACAAATTGCATTCAAATTTTTATAGGTCTAAATAAACATGCAGAACATAGGATGGGTGAAAATTCTTTCAGATTTGCCTACTAAGCAAATTGATCTATAGTGTGCATTCATTTATTCCCTCCATCATTTATCAATATTCTCTCTCCCAGAGAAGCTGTTAGACCCTAAGAGGACAAAGTGGCTGTGGTTGCTGACACTGAAGGGCTCTCAGACCAGGGAAAGAATCAGACCAGGAAATTAATTTCCAGAATCCTCTGATGAGTGATATGATGGACTTACACATGAGGTGCTACAGGAGCAGAGAAGACTTTTAACTAAAGGAAATGGATGGATGAAAAAAAATCACACGAGGGCTTCCTAGGAAACTGACTTAAAGCCGAGTCTCAAGAAGCAGGCTGGGGAAGAAGGAGAAAGAAGAACCAGTCAGCAGCAACAGATAGTGCAAAGGCCTGGAGAGACCTGAGGCCCTGGGTGATGCTCTTCAGAATTCAGAGCAGATGAATTTATTCAAAGAATAAGGGTCTGAACTGATGCAGTGATGATGGGCATGGAAAGGAAAAGAACAAATGGAAAGAGATTTCAGAAACAGAATTCATGAGACCTGAGATCTGACTGGATGTGAGGGGAGAAGAAGAAAGAGGGGAGTGGGGAAGGAGCAATGAAGAGAGAGATAAGAAAGAGAGAAAGAAAAGAAAAAGAAAGACCGAGAGACAGACAGACAGACAGACAGACAGACAGACAGACAGACAGACAGACAGACAGAAAGAAAGAAAGAAAGAAAGAAAGAAAGAAAGAAAGAAAGAAAGAAAGAAAGAAAGAAAGAAAGAAAGAAAGAAAGAAAGAAAGAAAGAAAGAAAGGCAAAGAAAGAAAGGCAAAGAAAGAAAGGCAAAGAAAGAGAGACAGAAAGAGAGACAGAGAGACAGAGAATGAACGAGAGTGCCCAGACTGCCATGCACTGATGACTGTGGGAATAAAGAAGGAATAATGGTGAACAAAATGATGGCACTATTTAAAGCCTGCAGAATCTGAAGTACCTCTGGAACATACTAGCAGACTAGAGTAATAAGCTGTCAACCGCAAGAGATCATGGGGTAAACAGTCTGTTAGGAGTTACCATCAGTTAGGTGATTGGCTACAGATGAGATCACCAAGGCTGAGATCACCTACAAAAGGTGGCATGACAGCATAGACAGGGAAGCAGAGCTTCAGACCCAACAAACTCTTGCCCCCTCATTATCTTGTAAACAAGTTTCAACACACTCAAATTTGATATACCCAAAACTCAGTTTTCTCATCTATAAAACAAGAATCACGGTGTTCATTCTATCGGTAGTTGTGAGGCTGAGTAAAATGTTAGTAAAGTAGCTAGCATAGTGGCCTAGTGGCTCACACAAGCCTTGGGAATGAAGCAGTGAGTATAACCTGCCAGAACCGCGCAGTGCACAACCTAGTCAGCTGTACAGTAGGGCCCTGGCTTGATACACAATAGGAACCAAGTCAATATAATTCATCTAAGAAAGTAGGGAAAAGGGAAAAGTAAAGAGAAACAATCAGGAAAGAACCTAAAGGAACAGCAGTACTCATGTAAGGGTATACAAGAGAAAAACCCTCAAGTAAGCTTAAACAGAAACTGCCTCTTTTATACTGCACAAACTAACGTAATCTGTGATATTTCCGATTCAGAAGGGATATCCAGTCACTACAATCTACAAAATAATTTTTCTCTTTCTGAGAAATAATAGATATAATATTACAAATATTCACCAGAGAGTACAAGGAGGCTGATCTTCATCATCATAGAGAATTATTTCATAATCTGAAGTACAGATCTTCCCAAAGACAAACAAAATCTTCACATTAATGGTAAATAATCCAAACAACAGGAATTGCACTAACTTGTAATATACCTAAAGTCATAGAGAAGCAAAACTAAAATAAACTCCAAGCATACTTTTCCCTGCATCAAAAGTCAAAAAATAAATATAAATATTAGATCACCAAATATGTATAGTCAAATACTTAGGTATTAATATATGCATACTAAATAGACTATTATATACACAGATTAAATTATATATATATTATAAAATGCTTTGTAAAGAAATAACAAGTTGAATTTCTCCTTTGGAAAATTATTCTCTTTAACAAAGAAAAATCAAGATTTGTTCTTATGCTATTGAAATTGCTCTTCCAATTTAGTGGCAAATTAGTAATACACACCTTCAACTTGACATCTTAATTATAGCATGTGTTTAAAAAATTTTTTTAAAGATTTGTTCTGTTTTAAGAAAACAAAGAACACAAGTATTGAGAAATCAGCTCTGCAATAGGTGCAATTCTCTCTGCACAGGGGAAGATTTAAGGCAAAGGTCATGTGTCCTAGTCATCTCTTGTTTCCAAACAGCTACCATTTCACTTGTATTTTTGTATTGCATCTAGTGGTACTTGTCTTATACATTCATTCAACATTGATTAAGGGTACTAAATATAGAACTAAAGGTAAGACACAATACAAATTAAGACTGAAAACAAATACAAAATATACACTCAGGTGGTTAGCAGTCAAACTACATAGAGAGTGAAAACACAATCCAGAAATGATCACCCAGTTACCATTGACTTGATTTGGGGGAAAAAAGTGTTCCAAAAATTGGAGACTTACCATTTTAGTTCTGCTTAAAAGAACTGCTCATAAATTAAAGCATACCATGAGGGAGGAGGAGGGGAGGAAGGCAAAATTGTGGGAGAGATGTTCAGAAGGGAACATGATGATGGTTCATGGGTGATATGATGGGAGAACTTTTGTATACAACAATTAAAGAAATATATATAAAATCAATAAAAATTAACTAATTAACATATCATAAAACAGCTGGGTTCCAACAAGTAAAACTGATCAGAATCTTCTCGAACTGGTGTTGTATTATGTCACACAGGAACCCATCAGGACCTGAGGAGAGCAAGCCTCCAAATGTTTCACCTTACTGGATAACGAGAAGGGAAGTGGGAAGTAGGTACTCTGGGTAAAAGGTGTCAATTATATGGTGAAGTATTAAACTGGGACTATTGAGTAATGAACTTAATGTTGTATATATAGAGGTTGATTTATAGTGATATACACCTGAAACATAAAATAACACAATGTCACTTCAATAAAAAATTATATTAAAGTTATTCCAAAGATGTAGTTGTTCAAGACTCATAAGTCTATATATAACACAAGTGGCAAGCCAAGTTACAAGCTGATGAGAAAGTAGAGCAGAGCTGTTAATTCTTCACCTAACTCAAGAAAACAAGTGACTACATTAGCCCTGAATTAAAATGGTTGACTAGATATAGCTTAAATTGTCTTTAGACACATTAAATTTGCAAAGTTTCCACTTATCCTTTTACTAATATGATTATTGCCTCCAAATTCCCACATAAGACAATCCAAAAAAAAAGACCCCAGTCTCTCTCCTCCCCCATGTTGTCACCCCAGCCAACATACTAGTTCATTTATAGGAAATGAAGGACTCAACCCTGCACAGTCATATCCTATGTAGATATAAAGTACTCAGCTGAAATAGTAGTCACACCAGGTTTTGGCTTATATCAAGAAGAACTGAGTTCTTGGAATTAACATTACACTCTAGAGACCAATTACTCATAGATGGAAATATTAAAGATACTGATTTTTCAGTGGGACTTTATTTTAATAGGCACCTTAAAAACTTTTCCCTATGACACAGATGGCAGATTCCATTCTTTTCCTGCCCTCTCCCTTTCCCCATCTTATCTCTCCCTTCAAAATAGTATATGATGAAGTCCACAGTGAAACCAGAAACTGGGTTGAGCTTACAAACACTGTTATCTGCAAAAGATCAAAGAAAGTCACATTGAAAGCATGAAAGCGTAGGCTTGATGCCTGCTGGATGGAAAAATGCAGGTACCTTGAGGGAAGTTTCCTAGTCTGCAGCATATAAGAGAGGACCGTCTCTTACACTGGTGAAGTGTGTGTGTGTCTTCCACATCTATCTCTTGCCACCTAAGTCCTCCACATCCTCCACAGAATGTCATAACATGGTTGGTGGTTGTAGCGAAAGCCATAAGCTCTGTATAACCACACTTCAATGCTATCCTCAATACAATGGAATCTCACAGGCAGCAGCCTTCTCACAAGTCAGTGCCCTCTAAGCGGATCCCTAACTAGATCCTCATCATTCTCCTGGATCTTGGAGAGGAATCCTATTCAGATCAAATAAATGATCAGTTCAAATAAGCAGCTGTACAAATTTCCACTTACAAGATGAGCAAGTACTGCAATATGATGACAACAGCTAATACTGCCTTGAGATATTTAGGTAAGTTGTTGACTAAATAACTTAATCCTAAGTTATCATCATAAGAGGAAAATGTTTTCCTTTTTCTTTGGCCTTTGTTTTTTTCCCTTTGTTTTCTTTCTATTGTTGCTAGAGAAGAAGGACGTTGCCTGAACATATTGTAGTCATCATTTCACAATAGATGTAACTCAATCCATCTTGTTGTATACCTTCAAGTTATTTGGTGGTATATGAGAATTAGTTCCCAAAACTCAAAAACATAAGAAAGCAATCACTGCAGTCATGTCACATGTCTTTACAAAGCACCTTTCCCCAAGGGATCACAAGAATTTTTAATTTGTATTATGAATTCAACTTATGAAAGTTACTGTGTCATAGATAGTTTTGCAGAAAACTAATGATTTTGAAAGACCAGTAGTGAAAGAAATTATTTACTGTCCAGATCTCTTTGCTCAGCTACTTAGGCCTTGTCAACTCAACTTTCTGTTCCTCAGTTGTGGTACTTAAAAAATGCAAACTGACCCACTATGGAAAGCTGTTTGGAGAGCCCTCAAAGTACTGAAAATGGAGCTACCATTTGACCCAGTAATGATCGTGATCTTCTTCCTCCTCCTTTCCCCTCTCCTCATCCTTCATACTCCCCTTCCTTCTCATCCTCCTTCTCTTCCTCTTCTGCCTCCTCCTGAGAATCTACCACAGGATATAAAAACACTTGTTTGAAAGAAAACCTGCACTCCTATGTCTATTGCAATACTATTTACAATAGTCAGGATATGGAAATAACCCAAATGTCCCTAAACAGATGAGTGGATCAAAAAGTTGTGGTATATTTATACAAGGGAATACTATTCAGCAATCAAAAAGACAACTCATGTCATTCCTAGCAGCATGAATGAACTTATTCATGTCAGCCAAAGTAAACCAGAAAGAAAAAGATAAGTACCAGATGGAATATTAGTCAGCCATCAAAAAAAGACAAACATGTCCTTTGAGACAACTTGAATGGAGCTAGAAGGAATCATGCAAGCTGAACTAAGCTAGAAGGAAAAAGCAAAATACCAGATAGTCTCACTTATATGTGGGATATAGAGAAACCAAACAAAAGGACAAGAAAAAGTTAAAACTAATAACCTGATAACAGAATTAAAGCATTCAGAGCTAAAGCATTTAGCAAGGGAGGGGGAGGGAAGGAGGGAAAAATCAGGGGAGGGATGAGTATGAGGGATTATGATGACAGTTCATGGGTGACATGGTAATGGGAGAACTCTGGAGTATACAACAGTGTAAGAAAAATAAATATAATGAACAAAAATTTTTTAATTAAAAAATAAAAGTTTTAAAAAGCTAAATAAAGCAGCACGGTTATGTCCAGTAAAGTAATTTTCATAAATTTATATATATATTATTAAAAATATGACATCTACATAAAGGAGACCTCAATGTGGGTAGAAAGGGGCACCTGTGCTCAGATGTTTATTGCAACACTATTTATAATTGCAAGGACATGGAAACAACCCAAATGTCCCAAAATAGATAAATGGATGAAAAAGGTGTGGCATATATACACAATAGAATATTACTCATCAATTAAAAATGACAAATTTGACAAATTTATAACATGGATGTATCATCATATTAGCATAAATAAGTCAGAAAGAAAAAGACAGAAACCAAATGGTTTCACTAACATATGGACAACCAAATGAAAGTCCACAACTGGTGGGGGGAGACCAGCTGAAGCAGCCAGGGAGGGGAGGTGGTAAGTGACTCCCAGGGATTACAATAATGTGCAATATAGATAGATAGATTGATCAATCAATCGATAGATAAATTACTTATGTAAAAAAAGGACAAAGAAAATTATTTCTGACCATATTCAAATACTTAAATCAATTTTTCATTAGTACTGTTTTACTGCTGCTTTCAAAAGAATATTATATTTTCAGTGATTTTTTTATAAAAGAATGCAATTTCTCCAGAGAGTCATTTCAGACTTAATTCACTTATGAATTTGACACCTTCATCTGACTCCTTTCTGTAGATACTAATATGTATGAGAAGTTACTCTCTCTACAGTGCTCAAGTACATCCTTAGCTCAGAAAATTCTATTAATGAGTGTATTCTCCATTATCCTATTTTCTATTTGATATACAGGCATATATTTACATATGTATTTAAACCAAACAGTTTTGAAAAACATTGTATTTCTGCTTGTAAAACCTGGAGAAATATTTATACAAACAGAATTCATTGAATAAATTATATCTATTTATGATTGTTTTTATAGTTTCACCCAAGTTGGGTACCTTGAAATCATGAGTCTTCTAGGGTTCAATTCACTTTGAATTTTGGTAGAAAATTCAAATTTATTCTGTGTAAAAAAGTATGTCCATCAAAAGATCCTTCCTGCATCCAGGTATCCCAAGCACAACTGTAGAATTGATACAGGGTGCCCCCTGGGCACCACTGAGGCATGTATTTGATAGCTTGAAAATGAAGTCACCTTCCTGTGACTATAGATTTGCAAATTTCAAAGAGAAGTGGTAGTACTTTGATTAGCAAACCTGACTGACAGAATGCTCTCTTGAGCCTGAGTTCTGTCACTTGGGGTGGGGGGTTGGGGGGTAAGTATAACTATAGGTTGAGAAAAATGAACAGGATTTGGTCATTTTGGAAGAAGGATGGAGGCCCAGCCATGATGGCCGAGGCAGCCTGGAGCATGGGGCCTTTGGGCCAGGCTGGTGGACTCATGGCTTTTAGTAAGCATAAGCTGAATGTATCTGTTGAAAGCTGAAGAGTTTGAAAATTTGGCACCCCATGTTGGAGTTTGTGATACCTGGTTTGCTTAGATGTTTGGTGGAGAGGCTGTAAGTTAGGCCTGGAAGAAAATGAGCTTTGCTGGTTCCTGTACTTCGGAGTTTCTTTCTACCATCTAAAGTGAAGAGGATACAGCAAGGAAAAGACACTATCATGCCTTCAACTACATGCTTAGAAGAAGCTGGAGCACACTAGAAGGATGTTTTGTGTTTGGAACACATGTTCCTGAAGGATTGGACAAGTGGTGAGGTTAACAGGATTAAGACTGAAGGTTTTCGACAATGTTAGGGTAATCGGGGTTTTCTTGTATGTTTCTTTGTGTAGTAAATAATTAGATGAACACTTTTTTTAGAAATAAATAATTCTTTTCACTTTAACAATCTGTTCAGGCTTTGAAAATGATGGTAAGGGGGCTACGGATGATAAGGACTCGCAATTTTGAATGTCTTTAGGCTGCAGAAGTTGTAGAAGGTACATTTGAGGCCAAGCCGCTGCAAGTTTAAAATGCATTTCTAACTTCTTTTTTTCCTGCAGTCTGGGGCTGGGAGCTGAGAGAAACTGACAGTTTGCATTTGCATAACAAAAGACAGGGAGTCTGTGAAAGACTCAAGGTGCTGCAGCTGAGTCTGCTTTTTAGGAAAAAGCTGGGAAAAGAGGATTTTTGAGCTTTAATAGTGATAGGACCTCTCTCCCTTGCCGGATTTCAGCATTTCAAAGTTATCCTGTATGCTGTGTTTGAGTTATTACCACTGAATTTGTTCTGTTCCTACCTTTTACTGGTAGATAAATTCTAGTGCCTTCCCCTTTGCAAACTTCTTCATAATTATAATTTGTAAAGCTTCAAAAGCTAAATATTTTGCTTGTATTACTAACTTAATAATACACTGATGAAAAATTTCCATAAATACAACCAAATATACAAAAAAAGTCCTTTGCTATTGATTTGCTAGTGACTGCACTGACTTATAAACTAATTCTTCAAAGACTTGTTTATCTTGAGTATAAAGCCAATTGATAATGTGCCTCAAGAAGAGCAAACACTACATGCCAAAGGATTTTTTATATTCAATATCATTTTTTATATTCCTCACAAAAATTTGGTAGTTCAACTCTGTAGTGTATGGCCAAGAGTATTTGTAACATTTGGAAATTACTTCTATTTCTTTGTAGTTCATTTGGAAGAAACGAATTACAAGTACACTTTCTGCTCCATGATCTTAGAAATGCATTGTATAAATTATGACATTGTGTCTTGACAAAATCCTTATTTGTATTTCCACTGAAACATTAATCATGTTCAGGATTGTATGGGGCTCAAGATGAAAGTGAGGATTGACTACAAAGAGGCACCAGGTAATTTTTTAAAATGATAAAGTGCTTTAAAGCTCAATGACAGTGATGGCTGCACAACTGGTTGTATATATTTATACATGAGTGTATGTTTATATATATAGATATAGATATATACATGGACATATACTTAGTAAGTCTTCCAATCATACACTTAAAATCAGTGAAATCTCTTGTATATTGATTGTGCCTCAATAAAGTTGTGAAAAATGTGATTTTGGATGATAAATTTTTTAAACAAATCTACAAGTAAAATTTACACTTAAATATTTAAACTTCAGTAGAACAATTTTCCTAAAGACTCTACTTTGATTCTTTGAACTACATAAAAATAACTAAACCATTCATATGCGTTGTTTTTGCTTTTGTTTATAATTTTATTTATTTTTATTCTTTAAATCACAACCTCAGTAAATAAATGGTTTTTAGGATACCTCCCCCTCCCTCTAGCGCCCCTTCCGTTCACTCAAACCCCTCTCTTTGTTCTTTGCTAGTCTGTATTCAGCCCACTAGTCTCTTTCATTCCTGTGGCAGTGTCCTTTCACTTGGTGAAGGACTGTGTTCTTGGGACCAGGTGAACCATGCTGGCAGGTAGTGTTAATCTTGCATTGGGCAATCAGTCTATATTTATTTATGGTCTATTTTCTCATTGCAGGCTGTCTTCTTCAATCCTTTCTCGGTGTTGTTTTGTTGCTTTACCTTTTGGTTCTGGCATCTGGTTTAGGGGGCCTCAACCCCCAGCCACTGTCAGTGAAAAAGCTTCTCTGTGGATACCAGGATCTGTGAATGGCCATTGTAGATCATCTCCTCTGCCTCAGTTTGCAGCTCTGCTGATGCCCCCACTCTTTGGCCTTCCTCTCCCATGGTGTGGGGAGGGGCACCTTGCTCTCCTAGATGGCATCTGAGAAATGAGATCTTGGCTCTTCCAGACCCAGTGAGCACGTAGGTGTGCATTCGTGACATTGTGTTTCTGTAGTTATTTCTTCAGTCTCTCATGCACTGGTTCTCTAGATATACCATCTCCTAAGTCCAGCTCAGAATTGTGGGCTGAATTTTTATCTGATCCTTCACCCATTCAATGATGGTGTTTGTATTATTTATGTTCTTCCTCCTCCTGAAGATTAACTGGAGTGAGAGGGAAATGGAAGGGGCATCATTCCCCAGCCCACATGCTGATACCTCCCTGCAAGGGGGGGGGGGGGTAGGGCTGGGACATGTGCAGTCCCAGGCCCCCTTGGGGTAAAGGCTTGGCCAAACCATGCCTCAGCCCATTTGGGCTGCAGATGACCCCTGCAACCCCAACTGGTGGATGGGGCTAAAACCCCACCCAGGCCCCTGTCCCAGGCTCTGCAGGGGCAGGGGACCTACCTGGAGTTCCTCGTTGCCTTGGCTCCCTGTTGGCAAAGGAGCTCCAATGGCCCAGTACCTGGGCTTGCAGGCAGACCTGCACCATTCAGGTTTTTAAAATAACAATTGAATTTTTATTAGAAGCATCTGGTAATAGTTATATAAAACTGTATGCAAACTCATTTTCTGTTAATGAAGAGGACAAATTAACAATTTAGTAATTGACAAATTAACACCATAAGAAAATTTAAGATTGAAAATGGAGTAAACAACCCAAATGCCCCAAAACTGATGAATGGCTGAAAAAAATGTGGTATATGTACACAATGGAATATTATGCATTAATCAAAGAGGACAAACATATGCCATTTGCAGCAACATGGATGGAGCTAGAAGAACTCATATTAGCAGAAGTAAGCCAGAAAGAAAAAAGAGAAATACAGGATGGTCTCACTTATATGACGGATATAGGGCAAAACAAACAAAAAAGAAAAATTAGAAACAACCAACAGAACTGAACAATAGAGCGAGAAAGGGGGAGGGGGAAAATGAGGGAGGCAGAGGGCACAAAAGTTCAAGATGTTTAACGGGTGTTAAGGAAATGGGACAACCCCGGGGTACACAACAATGTTTTATATTATTATTATATATTATATTATATATTACATTATATTATATACATAATATTGGATATATTAGATATATTATTCCCCACCCTCCCCATTTTTATTTTTACATTAATTTTACTTTGTATATTTATATTAATATAAAAAATAAAAATGGGGGATGGTGGGGTATAAGGGGTACAATACAACCATGTAAACATGGTTATATTATTGTACAATAACTGCAAAATAAAATGTTTTAAAATGGAGTGGATTTACGGTCATTTGAACTAAAGGAAAAGTAAATCCGATCGCAGTCATTGTGAAGTCATGACCCCAGCAGTGTATTTGTTCATAAAATTTAGGCATGCCATTAACTGTGTCTGAAACAGTGGTAAAAGATAGCCTCAACCATCAGATAAGGGTACTTCCTTCTTTTACTTTGTTGCAAATCTTGAGCAGCCTTAGTGAATATGTGAAACTAGCACCCTGGGACTACTGTTTCAAGGCCAGGGTAGAGAAGTGAAAATGAATCACCAAGAGGGTCTGTGGGCCTGGCATGGTGGCACATAACTGGCCAGGGATCACCGTTCAAGTTCCGCAGGGGGCACGTAGTAAGACCTAGTTCCAAAAATATACAGCTGGGCGTAGTGGTGCATGCCTGTAATTCCAGCTACCTGGGAAGCTGAGGCTGGGAATTACTTGAGTCTTTGCAACATGAGCCTGCAGTTCCACAGGCAAAAATAGTGAGACCTAGTCTTAAAAAAAAAAAGATCTGTGAAGGGAATTTGGAGCTTTGGTTTTCAGGAGGGGAGAGGGAGAAGGGGGGGGGAGGAGATAAAAAAAGAGGGGAACAGAGACTGGAGGACAGAGACTTTTGGGGAGAGGAGAGACAAGGATGATGGGCCATTAAAAAGGAGCCCAAGTGGCCAGGCTGGGCAGAAAGCCCCCTGGAAGAGTGAGCTGGTGGTGGTAAGGAGCCATAGTAAGGTGGTAAGGAGCCAGCAAAAGAATAGCCAGTGTGGAGTCGGATGCCAGAATGGCAGGCCAGAGGTGACTAGGTGCTGCTGAAGACAGGCCTGATGAACATGGCCAGACACCACCAAAGCTGGGCCTGGTAAAGAAAGTTTAAAGAACCTTGAAGAAGCTGAGCAGCTCAGAAAACTGGAGAGAAAAGCAAAGAGAAGACACAGAAGAAAGACTGGATTTTGCAGAGTGCCTCACTCAGGTTTGGAGGGGCAAAGGAGCACCATCTTGTATATGTGTCTTTGGGACCTTTGGGATTAAAAATGGTGACTGGGGTAAGATAACTGACTACTTGTGCATTAAGGATTTGTGGTTTTCCTGGCTAATTTTCCTTGTTAATGAAACACTGTTGCTAAATTGCTTTTGACTAGACACTGCTCTGTGCAGGTGGGAGGAATCTGAAATAATCTGGGTAGCAGAAGCCACAATTTAAGTGCCGTAATTGACTTGTTGCAGGCTTCTGCTCCTTTTACACCTGATATCAACTGGGCAAAGGAGTCAGACAATAATTACAAATTTTTAGACTGGGCACGGTGGCTTGTGCCTATAAGCTTCAGCCTATGAAGCGGCCGGGGCTAGGGATTGTGGTTCGAGTCCCACCTGGGACCCATAGCGAGACCTAGGTCCAAAAACCTAGCTGGGTATGGTGGCGCACACCTGTAATCCCAGCTACCTGGGAAGCTGAGGCTGGGGATTGCTTGAGTCTGTGGTACCCCAGGCAATGTGAGCCTGTTGTTCCATGGGCAAAATAGTGAGACCTAGTCTCAAAAAATAATAATAATAATGATAAATTTTTGAAATAGAGGTAGATGTTACATCAGTCCACTTGTGAACTACACCTTCATCACCATCTATCTTGAGAAACAGAAATTCAGTACTTCATTTTTCATTAAACTTTGCACTGCTTTAGCTCATTTACCAAGGGAATTATTACCTAACGGAATTATTCCAAAATAAGTTTTGAAACAATAAAACAAACAGCAGTAGATTTACACCAACAAAAAATGACAAAACCACTGTGCCAAAAGCATTTATCCTTCCCTCTGCCCAGCAGGCAGCTTGGCAGCTTAAAAGATTTTGAGCCCACAATGGGGGTTGAGGCTTCAAGTGACTGCAGCATCCAGGGCTTCTCCCACCACAAGACTGGAATGAGGGAGTTAGTCTTTGGCCACTGGTACAGGAAAATTTTTATTTTATCAGCAGATGCTTTGCATGCTGTTCCTTCAAGGGAGATGGAAGTGAACTTGTACTTGGAGGAAAGCAAGGTTATACTCATCATTCATATTTAAGTACATGAAAACAAAAACACAACACATGCTATCTCCTATACTGACAGGAGAGATCACAGTAAAAGGCTGATTATAAGCAGAAATACTACCCCATCTTATTTTAATATATTTTAAAATAATAACACTTCCTTTAAAACAAAAATTCACAACCAAGGTCAAATGGATTGTCAATGAGCACAAATTGTTTTTATTCCCTAAAAGAGTTGATAGTGGTCATGTATATTTACTTTTAAGAGTGTCTGTTTCTTCCATAGTTTCAAATTTGTTTCTACAGTTTTGTATAGTTCTCATAATTTTTCATTTTGAAAACAGAAACTATTTTACTTTAGTTGAAATACAGCATTGCTTTTTAACATTAAATATTTCCAGCGTGCATCATTAAACATCAACATTTGTATCTGCTAGTTCACCGCAAGTCTAATTCTATCCTTCACCATTTCTTTTATTAAATTCATTTACTTTTTTTAATTGACTACACACACATATATTTTTACATTGTTGTATACCCTGAGGTTTTCCCACCACCATGCCACCCAAGAACCATCATCTCAATCTCTTGAGCACATCTCTCCCCTGATTTCACCCATTCGCCCTTTCCTTGCTGTATGCTTTCGTTCTGCTGTAATTTTGTTAGTTTTAACATTTTCTTGCCCTTTTCTTTGTTTTCCTTATATCCCACATATAAGTGAGTGAGACCATAGAGTATTTTCGTTTTTCTTTCTGGCTCATTTCCACTAGCATGATTCCTTTCAGCTCCATCCATGTTGCCACAAATGACATAAGCTTGTCTTTTTGATTGCTGAATAATATTCCATCATGTAAATATATGACAACTTTTTTATCAGTTTGCTTGTTTTGGGGCACTTGGGTTGTTTCCATACCCTGGATATTGTAAATAATGCTGCAATAATATCCTTCACCATTTCATGTGTAATTCTTATAATTTTTCAGACCTTCATGCTTCTGTGGTCATCTTGATTTTCTTCCAATGCTTTTATATTTTTATACATTTTCCAGTTTTCCCTTATTTAGTCCTTTTACTTTTTTCTATTATATAAATCCAACTTTTAAACTTATAAGTTTCTCTTCCTAGGTTTTTTGTTGTTGTTGTTGTTGTTGTTTTTTGAAAAGGAGGCATGTATTTTCTGCCCACCTTCATGAATAATAAAGATATTTACTTCTATAAATTTTACTTGGAGCAAAGTTTTGGGTAGACAGAATACTCTAAAGATTTGTATATTAAGTATAATTTTAATTGATTTCTGTAGAACCTATCATTGATCCTTGATTTGTTCTTTGATCAAAGGTTTGTCTGGGAGATTGTTTTTTCATTTTCAAGTACACTTTGTTCATAGTTTTAGAATTATTTAATTTTTTTAATTAGCAACATGACATGAAGACTTTTTATTCATTTTGTTATTATTTTATTTAAATAAATACATTATCTTTTTTACTGAATAATATTTTGTTTACATTTGCCTTTTGGGTATTCCTCCCCCCTCCCCCATCCCACCCTCCTGGTCTCTCCATCTCTTCTTTCACTCCCATTTATTGTTTAATTCTTAGTCCCTTGGGTTCTTCCTTTTCTTTCCTGTAGCAATGTCCTTTTGTCCAGTGTGGACATCGTTTCCTGGGACACAGTGGCCTGTGCTTAGTTTTCTAAGTGCCTTTTTGCTGCTGGCCACCAATTCACACATGATTGTGTTCTTTCAGTGCCTCCTCCTTTCTGGTCAGCTGCTCTGACCCATCTTCTGTCATATTTTGTTCCTTGTTTTGTAGTTCTGGTTGCTGGCGTTGGGAGCGTTTCTTCCGGCCAAAGTTTGTGCACCAATTTTTTTGATCGAGATAGGCCCTGGCAGATGGCAGGTTCATCATGGGACCACTGCCTGTCTCTGTGGCTTTCCTCACTCCCTAAAGTGGGAGGGTTCTTTGATCATGCTGAATGGGAAATTCCATTCCCATCATTGTAGATCACAGTGGTTGTATTTCTGAGGTAGTTTGTCTCTATAATCAGTCTTATAGTCCTGTGTCCTATGGATCTGACAAGTTCGTTGTTCTGGAATACTTCGTTTTTCACCTCTGTATTCGTGTGCAACTGCCATTGAAATGACCCCTATCACCCATTACCCTCTGCCAACCCCCCACACCAGCCCGCACATGGGTGGGGGGGCTCAGTGTCAGGTAGCATGGCTGAACTGGGCGTGTGGATGGGGGTGGTATGGTGGCTGGGGGTGCCCCCAGCCACTCCCCAATGCCCTGGCAGGTGGCAGGGGCCCCCCTACCTTGTATTCCCCAAACCCCAAAAGAAGAGCAGCAGGCTGGGTGACTGAGGGCTCAGTGCCCAGCAGCATGGCTGAACTGGGGGTCTCATCTTTTTTGATGACTTCAAAATATTGTATTGATGTTTTTATTTAACCTCTCCACCATCAAAGAACAATTATTTCCATTTTTATATAAAGCTATAATGAATATCTTTTTGTTAATTTTTTTTATTTTCTTATTTTCATACAGTATCAGTTATATTTGTATAATCATTATCCCCCTTAAGTGTGATCCTCTGATCAATAATGCACCCCTATATCCCCTTTCCCTTTCCCCCCCTTCCCCCCTCCAACTCCTTTATCACTGCAAGTCATCGGTCAATGCTTGGACCACTGGTCTCTTCTCTTTCTTTTTTGGAGCAATGTCCTTTTCCTGGGTGAGGACCTGCATTCCTGGAATGCAGCAGACAGACCAGGCCGCTCAGTTCCTCAAGAATAACTGTGAGATGGGTAGCCAGGCCAAGCACATCAGGAACTTCCTGTAGGGCAGGTATGTATTGTAATTCTCCAGTCTCCTTCATTTCGGCACTTCTTATAATGGAGGAGCAGACAGTGTGTTCACTGGATTCCGTGCCTCCTCATTCATGCTGTCTCTTCCATTCCGATGTCTGCCACATGCTGCTGCTTCTAAGCCTTATAGTTATGGTATCTGGCATTAGGAATCCCATTCCCAGTCACCGGCAGTGGAGAAGTTCCCCAGTGGGGACGGAGTTCAGCAGGTGTTTGATCCAGCTCCTCTCCTCTCTCATGATTTCCAGTTTTGCCACAGGGCTCATCCATGTCTCTAGTTTCTTCTCCCATTGAAAAAGGAGTGAGATTTGCTTACCTTGCACATTCTATCTGGACTAGGGTTTTGGTCCCCCAGTTTTAGTATGGATTTTTAATTTAATTGGCTCATGAAAGGCAATGTGATCTAAAAAAAAAAAGGTCTCTACTTTCAATATGTGTTATAATTTTGTTTTCTTTGCAGGTAAGTAATTCTATTGATTTCTGATAACTAGGGTTTTGAAAATGGCTTATCTCTAAAGAAATGTCCCTGGAAGGTCTCTTGGTGATGAGACCAGATAACCTGTCCTATTCACATAGAACTTACTCAAAATAATAATTGTACCTGTGTCGCTATGCTCTTGCAAAATGCATACTGTCTTACAAATCTGTAACTATTACCCCTCTAGAAAGAAAACACGGCAGTTAAATCTTTTTAAGAACCAGATGATTGTACCATTTTGGAATTTAAATGCCCAGTTTAAGTTTTCATTTCTCACAAAGCATCTCAATTCCTCCTTTGCATTCGTAGGCCTTCATAGGCAGCAGGCAACCTACTCTCCACCTACAAATCTAAGGAAAAAGCATGTGAATCAAGGGCACTCTGCCTGACTCACAGAAAGCCTGGGTTGAACCGGGATTGAATTATTTTCAATACAAGTAACTGCTAAATATTTAGTCCCACCAAGGATTTGAAGACTCTAATCTCAGCTCAGATCTGCCTTGGTAATCTAAGACGCATACAATGAACACATTTAAGAGAGGAAATCTTGTTTAAAATCACCAAGGAAATTCCAAACTCTTACAAAAGAATCACCGGATATTTCAGCAAAGATCTACTTGAAGGCAAGCTGTTGTTTTCTTTAAGTTTCTCCTGAAAATTCATAAAAATACAGGAGAAGTTTCCTCAGGTTTGATAAATTTAAAGCAGAAACATATTCTTGAGCATTGACTGGTATGGAACATTTGCGTATAGTCAGCCTTCAAAATAAAAGTAGTCACTACAGAAAATAAATTTATCTAATGGTAACTTCTTTATCAGATTAATGATTAGAAACTGATATACTTAAGAAACAAATTTAACATATTTTAGAGTTAAGACTCCAGTGTGTTTACCTGTAAGGAAGAATTCCCTAAAACTCAATTTCACCTCATGATATTCAACAAATCCTTGCTTCAATATACCTATTCATTTACTTTCAAGTATTCATTTACTCTTAAGTAAATGAATATTGTTCCATAAAAATTAATTAGATAACTCATTGACTCAAATGACTACACAAGCTCTAACCCTATGTGATCTTACACAATTGATGAAAGGCAATTCTGACTAATAACCTAGGAGGCTTTTTCTAATTGACACAAGATTCAAAGTAGCATATTAACTACCTCCCTTTTCAGATTCACCTTCACCCTTTAGATTTTGCATCTAAGTTTCAGTCATACTATATATGCTATTATCAAACACCCCAAATTTCTCATTCACAAGTTCCTCTGGCTTTGCATCAGCCCAAGCCATTCTTCCTTCACAATTTTCATCTTCCAAATAGATACTAATTTCCCAAAATCTCGGTCAGGATGCGTCTTTTCTGGGACAATCCCACCAACTTCTCCCCCATATATGGTGGAGGGCTACCTTTGGTTTTCCTTTTTTAATGCCGCTCTCACTCTCTGACAGCATTTGTTTCTTCATTCAGCAAGTATTTATTAAGCTCTAATTGGCTACCAGGATTTTTATTCGGTTCTGGGAATACAAAGATTAATAAAATAAGTGGTAAAGGAAAAGACAGACATGTAAACCAGTCAGAGCAGTGCCATCTCCCAGAAGTCAGCCCTGTGAGCCTGGGCCTGCAGGACTGGGGAAATTTAGTGGGTAGAAGTGTGGGGAAACATCAAGGAAGAGACAAGTCAAAGGACTTGCATGAGCAAATGTAAAGAGATAGATGGCAGGTAGGCATACTTGATGACAGAAAAAAATGTCTTCAACTAAGACATTCTTTAAGAAAAAAAAAAGACTTTATAATCCTTTTTAATCTAGTACATTAAAAGTAAGGATAATCACAGAAAATCAATCCTAACTTTATTCCTGATTTACACCAAAGTTTTTATTAAACCCAGCAACGCTCATTAGTAGTAACTTAAAACTTTCACATTTTTTCTAAAGTCCTTAAAAGGGGGGTTTTGTGACTGTTCTGACAAGTATTGCGAATAAATAAATCAGTTATGACATGAAAATATTAATATAGCTAACTGAAAAATAGAAGGAGAGACCCATTCATCTCCCTAGGAAAGGGGAAGAACAAATCAAAATAAATGATAAAGACATGGATGCCAAGTTCCTAGATGACTCTTTTGGAGTGAAGGGTCTCTTGTCCAGTAAGTTTCCCTCCCTTTGACTCGGTACACACACACACACACACACACACACACACACAGCCTCAAGAGCTCCTCTTCAGTGGTGCTGTAGGAAATCACCATCCAAAATTGTATCCTCTTTGACAGAAGCAAACCATGAATTGACCATCAGAGACAAAACTTTTCCAAGTGACCAGTGTTACCACATAATGTTATTTAAATTCTGGGGGATAAAATTTCAATCTTTTCAACCCAAAATGTTTACACATACATCCATAGGACTTTGAACAACATGCAGCTCCCTACAGCTGTATATGGTGGACCTGCAGCTACCAAAATTAGAGATAAAGAGATAGAAATCAGAAACCATTGACCTCAAAAGAGCACTGTAAACTTGAGAGGTTGCCAGCACAGCCCAAACTGATGGCAGGATGGAGGCTCGGTGTCCATGCCACTCCCAGATGGATTTACGTGTTACCTTAGGCTGCATTCAAAGAACCAAACAGAGGTGGGAATGACAAGGGAGTGAACACGATTGCTCCTTTTCTATAAGGATTACATAAAGGACATTATGCCCAACACTGTAGATATAGATGAAATAAATCTCAAGTTGGACAATCTTTCCTCACCCATTACAAACTGCTTTGTTACAGATAGGTAGTTCTACCTTTCAAAGCTAATTCATATCTATGTTACTGTAGCCATGTTACCTCATCTTCATGCTTTCACAGACGACATCTCATTGATGTCTCACATCTCACATGAACACTCCTAACCATCTTTAAGTTTTATTACTGCCATTTTACAGAAGGAGAAACTAATGAGCTGACCTTCCTGGTGTCAAAACTGGCAGTTACTTGGTATGACATGGAATAGGACCTAATGATCAAGCCAAGTGCCTTTCTGCAAGAGCAACCTTCAACCTTCTTCCTGAAATAAAGTTATATGTGAAATCAAGTTTTCCTTATTCTCTTATCAAGAGTTATTTTTAGAAGAAGGACAAAATTAGAAGATTGATGCAAAAATATTTAATTCTATTTTTAATAATCTATTTGGTGCTAGAAATTGCACCAAAACAAATCAGACAGTATTTCTATCTTAGCAGAAGCCCAATTTAACTCTGAAGAAAAATATAAAACATGCACTGGGAAGAAAGTTCAATGACTCCGAGTGCATACATGTTCGGCATTAGGGTTCTGAAGGGAGGAAGGAGCAAGTTTCCTGGAAGAGTGAGTAGTCAAAGACTATGACTCAAAGACTATTTCAGTACAAGGTCTTGTTTCAACCTTGTTGTCCATCTGTTTGCTGAGAACGTAAAGTTGTCTGGGCCAAGTCAGGAAAAGGAATGAAATCATCTGTTGAAGCCACTCATGCAGGAGTCCCACAAATTACATAACATAGCCAAGTGACTAGAGGTCAGGGCACAGCCTCCCATTACCTGGCTAGACATCTATCTGTTCAGTCATGAGGTCGCATAGAAACTGGGCGCCCCTAACCCCCACCCTGGGTTGTGACAGTTAACAAGGGAGCTCCTCCCCCATTGGACGGCGGCAGTTAGCCCCGCCCCTTTAAGGTGCTCCTCCCCCATTGGCCTGGGGGCAGTGAGCACCACCCCATTTGGTGTGGCACTTAGGAGCAGTTGGAAAAAGGGAGTTGGACCAGAAGCAAGGGGGGAAAGTCAAAGAGCAGAGACTAGGAGGAGATTGAGACCGTTTGGGGAGGAAAGAGAACTTCGAGAGAGAGAGAGAGAACCTTTGGGAGAGGAGAGAAGAGAATGGCAGGCGGGTAAAGAGTACTGCGAGTGACCAGGCTGGGCAGAAGCCCCCTGGAAGAGTGAGCTGGAGGAGACAAGGAGCCATGGTATCTGGCAGAAGTGTGGCCAGTGTGGAGAGTGTGGCATTGGAGCAAGGTGATATGGAAAGCTGGTACCTAGAGATGGTCAGCAATTTGGAAAGCTGATTTGTGCATCAGCAATCATGGAAGAAGTTTGAAGAGCCTTGGGAGAAGTCGAGCAGCATGGACACTGGAGAGAAAAGAAGAAAAGAGAAGACGCTGGTGAAAGACTGGACTTGGCGAAAGTGCCTACCCCTGAGGTTCAGAGGGGCAAAGGAACCAGCATTGGACTATGCCTGTGGGACCTTTGGGTGAGAATGGTGACTGGGATAAGATAACTGCCACGTGTGGCTTTAAGGACGTTGGTTTTCTCTGTTGAGCTCCCTTGTTAATAAAACCTTGTTGTTAAAGGGCAATTCGAGTGGCAACTGCTAGGCGCGGGTGAAACGGACCCGGGGTGCTTGTCATTGGAGGGCTTTTTGCCCTCTCCTATTGGAGACCCGATTTCAGTTGGCGACCATGAAGGGACAAATCACCCGTGGTTGACCAGCCCAAGGATAATTTACCTTGTGCTGGTCACCTTAAAGCGGAAAGCAGTTGTAAGATGTTAGTTTAAAATGCTTTAGTAAAAGGTAGTCATGGGCTTGAAGTGGACAAACCTATAATGTTCCTATACTTTGCATTGTAACCATGCATTTAAAATGGGTGAACTTTGCAATGTTCCAATTGCTTTGGGTTCTTTGTCTATGCAGTGAAAAACCCTGCATGCATTTTGGCTATGGGTTCATAAAAAAGTACTTGCCTATGTCAGTATGTACACCAGCTGGTGGAAAGAAAATTGAAAAGCCTATTATAAAAATGCCAGAGCAAATCCAGTATGTACTCCAGAAGCCAGATTTAGAAAGAGTTTTGAAGTTCAGGAAAAAAAAGAATAGATTGTTCAGTACAGATTGAATGTTTATACAGCTATGATCATCTGAATAAGTTTGGGGACCCTCGGGGGTACCACAAGGTCAAATGGCTTGGATTTTCCCTCTTGGATACTTATTAATTGTTGGATACTTTGAAAATGCCATAACTTGCTGATATTGTATTTGGATGCTTTGGATACTTGAAACTTTGAGTACTTACTAATTGTTGGATACGTTGAAAATGCCTTAACCTGCTGATATTGTATTTGGATGCTTTGCCTTACTGTATGGTATAATGGATATATACTTTGATAACTGCTGTAACTGGAATTGGTGTAATGACATGTTTGAAAATGCCATAACTTGCTGATATTGTATTTGGATGCTTTGGATACTGGAAACTTGGGTACTTACTAATTGTTGGATACTTTGAAAATGCTATAACCCTGCTCGTATTGTATTTGGATGCTTTGCCGTATTGTATGATATAATGGATATATGCTTTGATAACTGCTGTAACTGGAATTTTGATGTAAGAACATGTTTAACATGTTTAATTGTTGGATACTTGAAACTTGGACACAGTAATTTTTGGATACTTGAAACTTGGATACTAACTAATGTCAATGATGCAATGAAATGTTTAACGTAATGTTGTTATATGTGGAGATAATGAAGGTACAGGATTATTTTGAACCAACATAGATATGTTGGGTTTGAAAACAAAGATGGGGGAATGAAACTGGGTGCCCCAGCCCATCCTTGGCTTGTGGCAGTCGGCCCCGCCCCTTGCTCCTCCCCCTTGGGCTTGAAGCAGTTAGACCCTTTGAAATCCGGTCTCCAAAAGGAAGGAGGGCAAAAGGCCCTCCAACTCACGAACCCCCAAGGGTCCGTTTCACACGCGCCTAGCAGTTGCCACTCAAATTTCAGTGTAACAACAGGGTTTATTAACAAGGGAGCTCAACAGGGAGAACAAAACGTCGTGAAAGCCACACGTGGCAGTTATCTTACCCCAGTCACCATTCTCAGACCCAAAGGTCCCAAAGACACAGTCCAATGCTGGTTCCTTTGCCCCTCTGAACCTCAGGGCCAAGTCCAGTCTTTCACCGGCGTCTTCTCTTTTCTTCTTTTCTCTCCAGTGTCCATGCTGCTCGACTTCTCCCAAGGCTCTTCAAACTTCTTCCATGATTGCTGATGCAGGAATCAGCTTTCCAAATTGCTGACCATCTCTAGGTACCAGCTTTCCATATCACCTTGCTGCAATGCCACACTCTCCACACTGGCCACACTTCTGCCAGATACCGTGGCTCCTTGTCTCCTCCAGCTCACTCTTCCAGGGGGCTTCTGCCCAGCCTGGTCACTCGCAGTTTACCCGCCTGCCATTCTCTTCTCTCCTCTCCCAAAGGTTCTCTCTCTCTCTCTCTCTCTCTAGAAGTTCTCTTTCCTCCCCCAATGTTCTCTGTCCCCTCCTAGTCTCTGCTCTTTGCCTTTTTCCCCCTGCTTCTGGTCCCACTCCCTTTTTCCAACTCCTTTCTCTTCTTTCTTTTTTTTTTTTTTTTTTTA
>PVHY01013024.1:0-42600 GCA_004024945.1 Uropsilus gracilis | reverse complement strand
TCTTCCCCCTCCTCCTTTCTCACTCCATGGTTCAGTCCCATTGGTTGTTTTCATTTTTTTCTTATTCGTTTGTTTTTCCCTATATCCATCATATAAGTGAGACCATCCTGTACTTCTTTTTCTTTTTGACTTATTTCTGCTAATATGAGTCTTTCTAGTTCCATCCAGGTTGCTGCGAATGACATGTGTTTGTCCTCCTTGATGGATGCATAGTATTCCATCGTGTATATGTACCACATTTTTTTTTTTTTAGCCAATCATTTGTTTTGGGGCATTTGGTTTGTTTCCAATTCTTTGCAACTGTAAACAGAGCTACAATGAACATGCGCGTACATGTGTCCTTTTGGATTAATGTCTTCATGTCCTCTGGGTAGATTCCTAGTAGTGGGATTGCTGGGTCGAATGGTAAATCCACTTTCAATTGTTTGAGGGTCCTCCACACAGTCTTCCATAGTGGCTAGACCAGTTTGCACTCCCACCAGCAGTGTAAGAGAATACCTTTTTCTCCACATCCGCACCAACATTTGTTGTCTGTTTTATTTATATGGGCCATTCTTAGTGGTGTAAGATGGTATCTCAGTGTGGTTTTAATTTGCATTTCCCTGATTATTAGTGATGTGGAGCATTTTTTCATATGCCTATTAGCCATCTGTATCTCCTCTTTGGTGAAGTGTCTTTTTAGTTCTTCTCCCCATTTTTGAGTGTCGCCCACCTTTTTATTCGTAAGCCTAGGTAGCTGCTGTCCTGACCAGCTAGAACACAGCCAGGACTGCAGCCAACCCTCCAAGTTTTGCGGGCTCACCAGCTCCTAAAACAAGTGCCTTTTCTTTTTCTGGTGATTTAAGAATATTGGGCAACACGGGTGGGGAAACAGCAGCATAAATAGTGAGGATCTACATTTAAGACGACGTATGATTTTTTTAATCATGTGTAATCATGAAAGTACCTACTTCTGACTGCCCCAGCTGCGATAACACAGCACTGACCAGCTTCACCATGCGTCTTTTCCCCTGCCATTTAATGTACCAAGGGTCACTTGGCTAATTTTGCTTCCAGCCAAACTATTTGCTAATGAGCACAACTCCTCTGAGTACTGGAGTGGAACTCTGGTTTAGGAGACGTTTCAAACCATTTTGTTCAATATCTGCAAGTCTAAGTGTCATGGGACCTGGCAGCCCTTACTGCCAGGTGGAGGAGGGCCGTGGAGTGATATGACTCTCTGCGGGTCCCTTGGCATCCCCAGACCCCACCTTTGTGCCATCTTTATGTGGTGAATGCCCCTGTGCCAAGACTAGACTCTCCAATGACAGGGCCGTGGCTGCATTTCTTCTGCCCACCCACTCAGGCTGAGCTACAAGCTTTGGTCTCAACACCAAATCCTCCCATTCCTTTGGCATCAAACTCAGGTCTTCAGAAGTTGTGTGATCATTGTTCCGATCCAGATTCTCTTGAAAGAAACCCCTTTTAGTGGAGGCGAAGAGAGGAGGATTCGGGAACTAGGAATATTTCAGAGCATGTGACCATGATTTTTTTCCATTGTTGGAAATGACAGGTTGTGCTAAACCAACTGCATTTTCCCAACTCCTTTTACCCTAAGATTTCCGTTCACTTCTCTTCATTTTGGTAAATATCTGGAGAGGAATGCTAATATTTGCATTTGAACATCTGCTACATGTATTGTTTGACAACTATAGAGGGAAAAAATTGAATTTAGGAGAGACGGATTCCTCAGGAAGTAGTGATCCCATGTTGACATAAAATAGTAAGATGCTAAATAAGGTTTTCAATTGTGCTTCCTTAGACACATTTCTTGCATGATTTAGCTGTAACTCAATTCAGTGAGCTGAGAAGAGTCTGAAGTTTTGAAGGTCGTGACACATGTTATGCATTGCATCGAATAACTGAAATACCCAAAAAACTTAAAAATATTACAAATGTGTGCTTGCCATTCAAAGTTGCATTTTGCCATTTTCTGCTTAGAGTTCTCCTGTGCTCGTTTAATGTTTTGTTGATGCACTTTTTTTTCCAAACCTTATTTCAGGAAGAGAAAATGAACAGAAATTCAGTACCAACAGGGCACAGTTAAGAAAAGCTTTGAAGAACAACCCCACCGTCACTAAGGAGATAAAAGCTGTCTTGGAACAGAGTTTGGTGGAGAAATTGGAAACTCTGGGTGTTAATGCAGTAAGTGCACTCATTTTTTTCTTTTTTTCTTTTTGAGACTAGGTCTCACTATTTTTGCCCGTGGAACTGCAGGCTCACGTTGCCCGGGGTACCACAGACTCAAGCAATCCCCAGCCTCAGCTTCCCAGGTAGCTAGGATTACAGGTGTGCGCCACCACACCCAGCTATTTTTGGGGGGCTAGGTCTTGCTACGTGCCCCCTGTGGAACCTGAACCGTGATCCCTGGCCCCAATCGCGGCTTCCTAGGCTGCCACCTACAGGCATGCACCACCATGCCCGACCTGCACTCATTTTTGCAACACTTGCTAGTTTTGTTTTCTACATAAGAAATGATCTGAGAAAAGAAGGAGTCCTACCACTTCTGTCCGCGTTCGTAGAGGAGAGATGACGTGGTTTCTTGTACTCCAAGCTCACCTTCACTCTGTGCCCAGCACCTTTCTAAGACAGGTGTAAATATCTGATTTTTTTAAAGCTGTTAATGAAGAAAATAATATATGTGGCTCAGTTGAGGTCCTGATCAAATAAAACACATCAGGGCAGCTCACAAACACGGCAGGGAAGCATTGTGGCATAGGAAGGGAGAGCAGGGGTGAGAGATTTCACCAAAGGCATGGGGAACAGAGTACTGAAAGGAACTGCTCAGAGGAGCACAGGAGAGATGGGAGGGGCAGCTTTCACTCAACAGATGAAAATATTAGCTCACTTAACTGTAGAAACAAAGCCATGAGGCAAGAGCAACACTTGCTCCACTTTGGAGAGGTTCAGTAACTTGCTTCTGATCACAGGGCTAGTAATGATGGAGCCAGTTTGCTTCCAACACTAACCTCCTATCGTGGCCTGTCACAGAATCGGCCTGTAAGCAGTCCTTGCTATATGAACGGATCAATGGGATGATATATTTCATGTTGTTGACAGATTGAGTATTCCTTTGACATCTTGTTTATGCTTGTTGCTTTTATGTATGTATTGACATACATAAAATACACAATCTTAGCTGAAAAACTTGAATTTATACACCTGTATGTATATATATGTGCCTGCATATCCATGTACACATATATAGATATGTGTGCCAAACAAGTATGTACACACATGTGCACACACGCATGCCTCTGCTCTGAGTATATGCAGGTACATGTATGTATGTACTGTGTATATAGCTCTGTGTATATACACATATGTGTCTGGACATGTATTGCATGGGGATATATGTGTGTGCCCCAATATTTATGTTTGTGTGTGTGTATATATATATATATATATATATACACAAAAGTGTGTGTGTGTATATATATATATATATATATATACACACACACACACAAACATGTGCCTATACACATGTGCCTACATTTGGGTGCACTCAGCGCTGTCTGTGTATACAAATACATGTATGGATTTGTAGGTACATGTGTGAATGATTTCTTTTTTTTTTTTTTTTTTTTGAGACTAGGTCTCGCTATTTTTGCCCATGGAACTGCAGGCTCATGTTGCCTGGGGTACCACAGATGCAAGCAATACCCAGCCTCAGCCTCCCAGGTAGCTGGGATTACAGGCTCATGCCACCACGCCCAGCATTTTTTTGGAACTAGGTGTCTCTGTGTTGCCCCGGGCAGGACTCAACCGCAATCCCCGGTCCCTGCTGCAGTTTCTCAGGCTGCCGCTTACAGGCACATGCCACCGTGCCTGGTGTGTGTATGATTTCTGACCATCACCAAGTTCAAGAGCGTGATCATTTCTAATACCCTTGAAGACTCCTTTTTGCCTTTCCTTAATCAATATTGGCCCTCATCTATGTGTTTATTGACATACATAAAATACACAAGTATTTTTTTTCTGAGACTGGGTCTCACTATTTTTGCCCTTGGAACTGCGGGCTCACGTTGCCCAGGGTACCACAGACTCAAGCAGTCCCCAGCCTCAGCTTCCCAAGTAGCTGGGATTACAGGTGCATGCCACTACACCCAGCTATTTTTTTTGGACTAGGTTTTGCTACATTTCCTGAGTGGGATTCAAACAGCAATCCTTGGTTCCCACTGCAGCTTCCTAGGTTGCCGCTTACAGGCACATGCCACCGTGCCTGGCCTAAAAAGCTTATCTATCTACTCTTCAGGGCACAGCCCAGTTGCTGCTCATGGTCTCTCAACCTTGTAGATTTATTTGGTCCATATCACAAACCTTGCCTTTCTGATCTATCAGTCCTGCACTGTCACACACATGACCTTTGGGCTGGGGATGCTGCACACCTGGCCTTATACTGCTAACCAGTCATATTCTATCATACACATACCTTCCATGCCCCCTAAACAGCATTCCTTTGGGGGCCATGACTGTGTAGTCATGTTGAGGTATTGCCCATCTGTATAAGCAGACCCAAGAACAAAAGCTTGGCACAACTAATGTGTTTTTATTTTTTAAAGTAATTTAATAACATATATATATATATATATATATATATATATTTCACTTCATTGTGATCCCTGGGGGTCACCCACCACCTCCCCTCCCTGGCCACTCCAGCTGGTCCCCTCCCCAGTTGTGTACTTTCATTTGGTTGTCCATATATTAGTGAAACCATTTGGTTTCTGTCTTGTTCCTTCTGACTTGTTTCTGCTAATATGATTTCTTCTAAGTACATCCATGTTACCATAAAATCGTCAACTTTGTCATTTTTAATTGATGCATAATATTCCATTGTGTATCTATACCATGTCTTTTTCTCCCACTCATCTGTCTTGGGACATTTGGGTTGTTTTCATGTTCTTGCAATTATAAATAGTACTGCAGTAAACATCCAAGCACAGGTGTCCCTTTGTACCCACATCAAGGTCTCCTTTGGGTAGATTCTCAGAAGAGTGATCGCTGGGTCAAATGGTAGTTCCATTTTCATTAGTTTGAGGGTCCTCCACACTGCTGGCACAACTAATGTTAATGTCCATGAAATGAACAAACGTCTCAGGATAGCTGCTAAACTGAACATTTTGTTTCTGCAGGATCTACGTGGAATTTCAACTGATCACTTGCATAAAATACTAAGATCCTTGGAAATCGCAAGACATGAACGAGAAAAACAAATACCCAACATTCAGCAAATTCGAAAGTCCCTTGAGCATCAGATCAGCTGTCAGATTGAGGAGAGAATGTTACTGCCTTCAGGCCAGCCCATCACAGATGGCCGTTTCATTTCCGCAGGTAGGAGCAAAACTGAACCTTGTTTTCGTCATTTTAAAAGGCTCACAAACCTTGGGACTTACTTGACAGTTCTGTGGCTACTTGAACCATTATATATTGAGTCTTCTCTTTTGTTTTTACATCTATAAAAAGCCTGTAGCCTGAACTCTAGATGTTGTTTCAGTGACAGTGCTGACAGTATCGTTTTCTGCTTTTCACGCATGATCAGAAAGGTCTCTGGGATACCTGAAAGACACCATGATTCCAGAGAAGGTCAGTGTTTCTCAAATGGAGACCTTTTCAGCTGGAGAACTTTCCAAGGGAACACAGCTTCCTCCCAAAGGCCGACAACTGATTAGACAGAAGCCCGTGTTCTCTGACAAGACATCTGTTCCAGTGTGAGTGTGTTTTTATTTTTGTTGTTGTTTTGAGACTAGGTCTCACTCTGTTGCCCAGAGTAGTCCCAATCTGGGGTCTGATATGAGCAGTCCAGATCCCAGAAAGGATCTGGGATCCCGCGGACTCAGGCCATCCCCAGCCTCAGCCTCCCAGGTAGCTGGAATTACAGGCGTGTACCACCGCGCCCAGCTATTTTTCTGAGACCAGGTCTTGCTATGTTGTCCAGGGTGGGTCTCGAATCCATAGACTCGAGCGATTTCTAGCCTTGGCCTCCCTTCTTAGGCTGGGATTAAAGGCACGCATCACCACACCCGGCCTGTGCCTATGTTTTAAACCTTACTTTTTTTTGTTTTTTTCAAATTTTATGTCTGTCATAGCTTGGGCTTCATAAAAAATACTGTATGTAGGTGAGTGACTTAAACAACAGGCATTTATCGTCTCACACTTCTGGAGACTAGAAGGCAGAGATCAGGAGGTGAAGCCTTTGGAAGATGATGAGGGCGGGGCTCCCAATGGGATTAGAGTCATCATAAGTAAGGAGTGTTCTCTTGCTTGCTTTCTCTTTCTCTCACACACTCTCTCTCTCTCAACTATTTTTTTCTGTTATATTTTAGAGTCAAGAAAACTATCGTAGAAGATCATTTTCCCAGAAAGTCTTCAAGCATTACGTGAGTACTTGGCTGTGGAGAGGGATGTCGGGGGGTAATGAATGTGTTGTCATTTGAAAAATTCTTCTTACTGAACATTTGTCTTAGAGTAAGTTAGTATGTAAGTCAGCAGGTGGTTTACCGAAGCCACAGTTATGGTGATGTAACTGATCTGTGATTCCTTTGTGACAAGTCTTTTTCTTTACTGGGCACTGTGTAATTGAACAGCACCTAGCGTACTCCATTAAGAAGTGGGTCATTTCTATAATTCCACCCCCTCTTTCCATCCATGTCCAATAACCCAGAATTTTCATTGAACTTGATACATGAATGATGCTGCGTTTTAATGACTGGATCCGTAATAGTGCAATCAGATAACATGTTGGTCTTCAGGCTCCTTGTGGAAGTTGATAATGGCCCTACCTTATTCTCTTTGGCTCTCTGAGGCTACCAGGAATCCCAGCTCAGGCACTCATGAACTGTGTACCACAGATTCTGTTCAGTTTTCCTACTGATGATAGGGGAGGATGCACCTCTTTCACAGGATAGTTCTACCGATCACATGCTGGCATATGAAAAGGCTAGGACTCAGAGTTGGACACTTGTGCGCACTCCATGAATCGTAGGTATGTTGTTATCATAAATAATAGCATTAGTTTTATTCAAATTGAATCTTATCATCATTGATTTATTCTCAAGGTTGATGCCATACATAGCTCTTCACTGAGGTGTTGTGCATATATAGTAGAGATGATATAAATCATATACAGTAAAGCTCATATATCTATAAATGTAGTGTAGAGAAATTAGAGGGTTTTTTGTTTTTTTTTTTTTGAGACTAAGTCTCGCTATTTTTGCCTGTGGAACTGCAGGCTCTCGTTGCCTGGGGTACCACAGACTCAAGCCATCCCCAGCCTCAGCTTCCCAGGTAGCTGGGATTATAGGTGCGCACCACCACACCCAGCTATACTTTTTTGGAACTAGGTCTTGGTATGTGCCCCCGGCGGGACTCCAACTGCGATCCCTGTCCCCAGCCGCAGTTTCCTAGGCTGCCACTTACAGGCATGCACCACCATGCCTGGCCCTAATAATTAGGAAGCAAAGTGAGCAGGTCTCATCAGCATAGTGGGTATATACCGAGCCTTGCTGCCATCTTGTGCTGTCTGTGTCTGGTCATCTCCCAGGGAGGGTCCTGCCTCTTTAAGCCACACATTGACTGTAACTGGGAAAACAACATCCCACATTTGGCTTTGATTTGTCTAGGACCCCTCCCTTCAGCTCAGAGGAGGAGCTGGAAGATGAGGACTTCATCCAGGCTTACACGTCCCCAGACTTACCTCCTGTGCGGAGGGCTAAAGGCACCAAGAGTAGTTTTGGAAAGAGCAGTGTCAAGAGTGACACCGACTGGACTGAGGGCAGCGAAATGGAGGACTCAGATATTTCCCCCAAGCCCACAAGTGAGTTTTATCATGGAAAATTATTATTATTATTATTATTATTATTATTATTATTTGAGACTAGGTCTCGCTATGTTGCCCTGGGTACCACAGACTCAGGTTGCCTGGTGTACTGCGGACTCAAGTGATCCCCAGCCTCAGCCTCCCAGGTAGCTGGGATTATAGGCGTGCGCCACCACGCCCAGCTGTTGAGACTAGGTCTCACTATGTTGCCCTGGGTACCACAGACTCAGGTTGCCTGGTGTACTGTGGACTCAAATGATCCCCAGCCTCAGCCTCCCAGGTAGCTGGGATTATAGGCATGCGCCACCACGCCCAGCTGTTGAGACTAGGTCTCGCTATGTTACCCCAGGCAGGTCTTTATTGAACCCGCAGACTCAAGAGATTCCTAGTCTTGGCCTCGCTTCATAGGCTGTGATTAAAGGCACACACCACCGTACCTGTCCCTTTGGGGTATTTCTAAAGGAACTTAAAGTCCAAGGCTGAAACTGTTGCTTATTTGCAGAAGAGAAGTGGGACTCAAGGGCCATCACAAACAGAAATTCCGTTCCATGCCATTTTTAAATTCTGTATTTTCAATATTGTGTGTATCATTTCATATCATATATTTATATAACTATGTAAAATATGACCCATTGATTTAAAAGTAATTAGTAGTTTCTGAAAATACCCATGGGAATATTTCCTTCATGCACATCACCTTGTGAGTTAAGTGTCTGACCGCATCACTGACTGAGACTATCCTTTAGTTTAAAACTAAAAATTAAAAAAAAAAAGGAAGAAAATGTTTTCACGCCAATTTTCAGATCATAATATTTTATTTTTATTTATTTATTTATGTTTAGTCTCTAGGGCTCACTATGTTGCCCAAGGTTGTCATGAACCCACGGACTCAAGTGTTCCCTAGCCTCAGCCTCCCAGGTAGCTGGGATTACAAATGCACGCCACCACACGCAGCTAGAGATCATAATATTTTTAAAGTAATTGTGTTTAGTATAACTTTTTTCAGCCACCCAAATACATCGGTTGGTTTGTTTTAATACATTTTATTTACAAAGCTAAGACTTTTTCCAAGTGGCTTGTCAGGTTGGTTAGAACTGAAGATAGGGACAGTTTTTGAAAAAAATGTTACCTGATGCTTTTCTATTGGTCATCTAGGAACCTCCATTAAAACACTTAGTGAAAAAGTCGAAAAGACGGTTTCAAATCACAGAAATGGGAATAAGCCCATTGGCGGGGTGAATGTTGCTGAGGTGTTCATCAGAAAAGAACCAAAAGAAGAACTCAAGGTAAAATGGCTTTTTCTTGCCAGGCATACACAGAGACATAAACTCACTTGTTAATGCTCTAATAATTGTTAAATATAATAATATTGTAAATTGTTAGATATAATAATCGTTAAATATAATAATTTTATGTGGTGAAATAGAAAAAAAAATAACTACTTTGTATGGGAGAGGCTAAGATGTTGCCTTGTTTTCCGTATTGCATGTCTTCCCATTCCCCAGAGAATCAAAGATCTTGGAAAGATGGCTGGTAATAATGCATCGTATACTCTTCAAACTTGATAAGTTTTTCAAAATCCCATGTAGCACATGACGTTTGCAGCGTGTGGCCAGGTAGTGTGTCAGGGCTCCAGGTAGTATGTCAGGCTCCAGCTCCCAGTCCCAGGACCAGGGAGTAAAGATCAGAAAAGTAAAGGGGGGCTTCTCAGGGAGTTGGTGCAAGCAGAGAAATGCTTCAGAAAGACGTGGGAAGAGCTCCCTCGACTGACAGGAGAAGCGACCCTACCACTCTGAGTGTGTTTGTGTGGCTGGAGGTATCCCCTCGTATTTCTGGGTACTGTCCACTCGCTGGACACTCTTTGTCACTTACTTTTTTTTTCTCCTGTTTACGGAACATTTCGTCAGACTTTTGTTAGTGCCATTTGTCACAGAAGCCAAAAAGACACAAAACCATGTGGTTCAGGTGGGCTGACGGGCCTCCCTCCAGAGCCTTTGCTACTTTCTCAGGGGGCCTGCTCCTCAGGGGGCCCTGGTGTGGGGGGGGTCTCCCAGATTAAATGTCAGCCCCATCCAGGGAAGAACTTCGGAGCCAGCCTGGCTCCCTCTGGGGGAGCACCCTGAACTTGACTCCTACAGTAGTGTTTCTGGAATGTTCTCCACGCATGACTGCTAGGCTAAGCAGACAGAGTTTTCCGTGGCAAGCAACAAACAAAATAATAGGCGGTCCCATCTGCTTTTAAGACAGATCTCCAAGTCCAGCCATTCCTTGGCCTTCCAGAAGTGAGCAGAAGGATGTCCACTGAGTCTCCCCCCCGCGTCTTAGCACCCCATCTCAGCGGCTCCGGCCGCCTCACCAGGGAATCGAGGGGCTCATTGTTAAGCACTAATTCCTTCCCGACTGTCTCTTTCAGTCCACAGATGTGGATGACGACGACTGGAACATCTCGTCTCTGGAGGAAGAACTGTCTTTGGGGAAGAGAACTGGGAAAGAGCAGAAGGAACCTCCACCCCTGAGGAACGAACCCAGTTCTACTCAAGTGATAAGTGCCTGGGGCGCATCGAACCCCAAAGGGCCAAAGGGAGAAGGTTCGATGCTTTAGTGTTGGGGCGCGGTCCCCTGTCCAGTTCTTTGTGTTTCGTCTTTATAAACATCCAGCTCCCCTTCGTGCATCCCTAGGGAAGCGCTGCCAATAGATCAGCCAAGTCCTCTTGCCCTCCCGAGCTCTTCACGCTTTGTGTTGTTTCTAGCAGACCGGACTGTGTCCGACGTCCTGATCTGTGTATAGTTAGCCGCCCCTTTTCATTTCCCGTTAGGCCTAATCGTTCGTCTTTTAAGTTCTTGACGTATGCAGATGCCTCCTAGGAATTAAACTTTCTGATCACCTACCTGGATGTGCCCTTTCTTCCGGCCTTCTCCTGGGAATAATCCGCTGACATGCTGACATCTTTACTTTCTTGGGTTTTTTTGGTGGCGGGGGGGGGAACTAGGCCTCACTATTTTTGCCTGTGGAATTGCAGGCTCACGTTGCCCGGGGTACCAAAGACTCAAGCAATCCCCAGCCTCAGCTTCCCAGGTGGCTGGGATTACAGGCATGCACCACCACACCCAGCTATTTTTTTTGAACAAGGTCTCACTATGTGCCCCAGGCGGGACTTGAACCACGATCCGTGGCCCTGGCCGTGGCTTCCTAGGCTCCACCATGCCCGGCCTAACATCTTTACTTTCTTTCTTTATTTTATTTTATTTTTTTTGGAGAATAGATCTTGCTATTTTGCCCAGGGTACCATGGACTCCGGCCTCCCAGGTAACTGGATTACAGGTGCCCACCACCGTGCCCGGCTGCTTTTTCGAGACCAGGTCTCACCGTGTTGCCCAGGGTAGTCTCAAATCTGTGAACTCAAGCGATCCTTGGCCTCTTGCCTCCCAGTGCTTGGATAACAGGCGTGCGCCACCATGTCCGGCTCATCTTTACTTTCCTCCAAAGACAGTGCTCTCTTGGAGCCAGGGGGATGGGTGGCCCACGGAGGCGTGAGCGGAAGCTACGCTTGTCCACCTGCTGTTGGGTCTACACGCAGCCACTGCACGCTGGATGCATTTCCATTTTCCGTTAGAAAAGTATAATTAATATTTCTTACCCATGTCATGCTTGTCCATGGCGAACGCCAGGTGAGTGCAGGACCTCATGCCTGCTCGCCCCTCATCATTCCTGTGTTCATGCACCTGACGATGCCTCTACTTCCAGCAGGGCGAGCCTGCACCCCTACTTCTAGGTGCATCAGCTTTAGAGCTTAAGTGCTAAGGTCCATGCGAAGGCAGGCAAAGACTGGGGTGCCTTCCCCCTCACCTCTCCCTTGTCAGTGGTTTTGAACGCCCTCTTGTCACTAATGAGCAAACTCCATCCATCTCTGCACTTTTTTTTTTTAATTTTTATTTATTCATTTTTTTTCGAGAGCAAAGTGTCAGGCCTGCCCTGGACGTTATCTTTGTTTTTGCCCGTGGAGCCACAGGCACACGTTGCCTGGGATACCACAGACTCGAGCAGTTCCCAGCCTCAGCCTCCCGGGTAGCTGGGATTATAGGCACGCGCCACCACGCCCAGCTATTTTTTGGGACTAGGTCTCCCTGGTTGCCCAGATGGGATTCGAACTGCGATTCCCCAGTCCCAGCCGCGCTTCCATCGGCTGCTGCTTACAGGCACGTGCCACCGTGCCCGGCTCATCTCTGCACTTCTTTCGTCACCTGCGTGCGAGTGTGAGTGGTATTTCTTCTTTCACACCGCCCAATGGAGTGTCTCCCTCTGTGCCGCGGTCAGCACTGAGTTATCTGCCATGTCCAGGGAGCGACCCCCAAATCAAAAAAAACGAAAGACGGTTCATACATTACAGCTACAATACGTGCACAGAGGACCCCTAGTGTCCCAGCGCGTGTCCTTTCTTCCCTCCCCCTGCCATGACCCCACGCCCTCAGGCATCTCTGGAGTCAGAGTCCAGGGGAATTCGTAGCACACTGGCTGGAGGAGGGACTTCATATTTAGACTCAACAACCCTGGACAATCAATTTTTTTTTTGGAGACTAGGTCTCGCTATGTTGCCCGGAGTAGTCCCGATCCCGTGGACTCAAGCGATCCCCAGCCTCAGCCTCCCAGGTAGCTGGGATTACAGGCACCCGCCACCACGCCCGGCTGTTTTTTCGAGACCAGGTCTTGCTATGTTGCCGGGATAGTCTTGAACCCGCAAACTCAAGCGATCCCAGGCCTCTTGCCTCCTAGCACTTGGATTACAGGCGTGTGCCACCACACCTGGCTGGACAATCTATTTTTAGCATTCCACTTACTCTCCTGTCTTGACCACGTGTTAACTGGGCGTGGACATGCTGTCCAAGAGCGCGCTCTAGGAACAGACCCCAGTCTTTGTTCAGCAGTGGCTGGGGCGACTTCCATGTTTGGAAGACAGCAGGTCTCATCATCCAGTTGGTGCCACACAAGGGACCCAGAGACACCCTGGAACTCACGCTGCTGGTGACTGTGGCGGGGGTAGAAGGTACCACCAGGCTCCAAGACTCTTGGCCCCACAGTCAGCAACGACCTGTGTTCCCAGCTCAGCTCTTGCTGATGCCGCAACCTGCAGTCCGCCTTCTGTGTCTGAGAAGCCTACAGGGTTATTTAAGGCAGACACGCAGGTAATATTGAGGCCTCTCCAGCACCACTGTAAAGCGGGTGACAGGAGCAAGCAAGTTGCCATCTACACAGCTAGCGACACGGTCATTCAGCCCAGCTGTCACCTGTGGGATGGCCAGACTGCCCCCACACCGTGGACAAGACACCCCTTCTTATCTACCTGGAGAAAGACAAGGCGTGGGGGCCAAACCCTCCACGTCTGAATGACTACACTAGAACACTTCCTGAACCCTTGGTGCTCAAAGATGCCCCATGTTCCAAGCCACCAGAACACATAGCCATCCTGTAAATAATGTTTATTTTTTTTTATAGAAAGCCACAACAGAAAATGATTATAACTCTGTCAGAACATGTACATCCACACAATCAACTGGTTCTCCCAATGCATAGCTTGAAAAAAGAGCTTTGGGTGTTAATTATCGGAGGGCCCCTCTATGGGATCATTTTGTGAACAGTTCAGTTTCGTAACAAACTCAAGTCGGCTCGGGATGGTGTGCTTTCAGACGTAGGCGTTTTTATCAAACTGTTTCGAAGGGCTGGTGGGTTTAAAGTCTGCTCCTCCGGGATACTTTGTCCTGGACGACATGACGGACGTGGCCCCGTTGTAAGCATAGCCCATCCTGAAAGACAAAACGCAGTCTGGTGTTTCCTCCTCTCGGCTGGGCCAATGCAGATGGGGGACTCTGATTGCTTCCTGTATGTGTCCAGAGCTAAGTGGACATCTCCTGCTGATCACTTTCTCTTAGCTTTCTTCCCCAGTCCCCTCTCGCCTACTGAACTATTTCAGTGTTCTTTCTGAACGTTTGATGTGGTAACATGAATCTCTGCAGAAGAAACTCATGGCCACATCATTTGCTCAGTTCCTCTCAAAACTGGTTTCTAGAAGATCTGGTAACCGAGGCGACAGCAGGGACCTTCCACCATTTCTGCACATGTGAAAATGACGAGGCCACAGCAAAGATTACCATCTCCTATGTAGACCTGCATCTCTACTGACTGATCCAGCTTTGGCATGTAAGAAGGACGAGCTTCGGTGTCTAGGAAAAACTGTAGTTATACTATCGTTCATATCATTTCATTCTATGATATTACGGCTGGTCTCCATGTCTACCTGCCCTTGCCCACCTGTGGACTTTGGACGTTTCTTAGAATCATAGGGACTCTCTAGAATCGTGTCCCATCCGAAGTAACTCAGAACAGTATGGTGCTTTCTAACAGGTCATGTCCATACCTGGGTGTTTTGTTGTTGTCAGATATGGAAAAGCAAAATATGACACCACCAATGATGCAGAGTGATGCTCCTGCCCAGCCGATGAATAGCGCGGCTCCTAGTTCATACCTGGGAGAGAGTGTCACAGCGTTACAGCTTGCTTGCCTTCGGAATAAACAGCAGTTCACACAACCAGCCAACCACGCGCCTTACAGTCTCTGGTTTTGGAGCCTGCCGGGGAAGCACTAACACCTTGCTCTGTACAATGCCAAGTGTCTTCATCACCAGCAGTCCATGCTGTGTCCCCAGCATCCCGAGAAGGAAGAGGCAGAGGTCCTTGTAGGCCTGGAGAAGCAAAGCCAGCGGAAGCCTGGCCCTCTGGGCTCAGCCAGCATCTGGGTGCTGTCTGAACCTCACAAGTACTCGTCTCAAGAGGTACAGCCCTTAGCCACAGGATACAGCTTTGACAGGAGAGGAAGCATAAGCTCTAACCATCGTAGGCTTAAAAGCAGCCATCAATAAAGAAAACATTCAAGCTCAGCAGATAAACTGTAATTACTACTAAAAATCTAGCCCAAACTCCCACATTTTAATTGGACTAATTTACTAATTCAAAAATAATTTATTAATTTATTAATAAAATTCTAATGAATTAATGAGAAGAACTGCTGATAATATGAGTCATAAAAACCTCTCCTGCCACAGGCCTATCTCAGATCGGATAACCACAGATGTTAACAAGATAATCATACTCTCAAAATAAAAGTTTTCTTTGTATTTTTATCATTTACGGTCACGCAGACTGATGTGCAAGGTAAACCGTGAAAGCAGACAGTGGTGCTAAAAGCATTTGTCCTTGCTCCTTATTCGTAGCTCAATGTGGTAAGTGTTTATTAAGCACTTACTGTGTGCAGAGCACAGCACAAGGTGCTGGACAGAAGTAGAACAAGCCACCTCTGAACATGCCCCTTGGGCAGGAGGCTTATTTTGAGCTGACACAGCCAAGAAGACACAGATCCAAAAAGCCTCTTGCCATCTGCCTGGAAGCAAGGCAACAATCTAGCACTTCCTGCCTGCCCACCTCTACCAAGGACAAGTTAATCACAGGAGACCCTCCCAGCCCAAAGACAGCACCAGTGGAACCCAAAGAGCAAACTGAGCAAACTGCTGCAACCAGCTCTTACCTATTATTAGTTTCCCCAGGTAGTTACCATCCCAGTTTACCATCCCTTGAAATTCAAAATCCTTTTCTAAAAAATTTAAATAATTTATATATATTTCACATCATTATAATCCCCGGGGGTCACCCACCTCCCCTTCCTGGCTGCTCCAGCTTGTTCCCCCCCTTCTGTTGTGTACTTTCATTTGGTTGTCCATATATTAGTGAAACCATTTGGTTTCTGTCTTTTTCCTTCTGATTTGTTTCTGCCAATATGATGTCTTCTAGGTACATCCATGTTACCAAAAAAAAAAAAAATCATCGAATTTGTCACTTTTAATTGATGTGTAATATTCCATTGTGTATATATGCCACATCTTTTTCATCTAACCATGTGTCTTGGGAGCATTTGGTTTGTTTCCAGGTCCTTGCAATTAATAATAGTGCTGCAGTAAACATCCAAGCACAGGTGTCCCTTTGTACACACACTGAGATCTCCTTTGGATTCCCAGTAGAGTGATCGCTGGGTCAAATGGTAGTTCCATTTTCATTAGTTTGAGGGTCTTCCACAATGCTTTCCATAGTGGCTGGACCAGTTTACATTCCCACCAGCAGTGTAAAAGTGTTCCTTTCTCTCCACATCCACACCAGCACTTGTTGTCTGTTTTTTGGATATGGGCCATTCTAACTGGTGTAAGGTGGTATCTCATTGTAAGGTAAATTCAAAATCCTTTTCCTTTAACATGTCTGTTCCCCACAAATGCATGGTTCCTCCTTTAAGCTACCTGTGAGTCAGGTTCTCACTACCCCAAGGTTGCTATCACTGGTGATAGTCTGTGATGCAGAGATTAAGCAGTTTTTCTCTCCTTAATCTGCCTTTTGTTAGTCGAATTGTAGGGCCCTACTCAGAGAACCTTAAAAGAGTGGGTCTTCCTTCTATCTGGTGCCCATAAAAGCTCAGCATCGGATCTTACTTATCACGGCCCAGTGGGATCTGAATAGGAAACAACTCTCATGGAGGAACAGGCTGCTCATTCAGCATCTCCTACAAGGCAGACCGCAGCTGCCAGATGGAGCCAATGCCAAGATGGGTACTAGACAGCCCTGCCTTGGGGAGGTACAGAGGCACAGATGCTGCTGCTGAATACATGAAAGGATATCCCGTCCAGTGGCTAGCTGGGGGAGAGCCATTCCAAAGGAGCATTCACCCAGAGAAACAAGGAATGAGAAAAACATGCCCAAATCCCAGAGACTGTGTGTCCTCTGCCTCTTCCTGAAGAAAGAAATTTTAAAAAATATCTATTAAATGATTCTCAGACTTTTCTGACCCACAGACCTCCACTAGGAGGAAAAATAAAGGGACGCTGTTCCCCTACTGAAGGGTGCATTTCAGCACCCACATAAGTCAGAGAAGGATCTGCTTTGAACACGCAGAATCCACAGAGGTGCTGAGAAAGAAAAGAGGTGGGGCTGGGGAGGGGAGAGACGGGGCCAAAGTTAGCTTCCTCCTCAGCCTGCCTCCATCTGCCAACCAGATACAGGGCCAGGTTTAGGTATCAAAGCCACACCGGGCTGTGACAGCAGCTGTCCTGAACTACCTGGGGCCTGTCCTCATCCCTTTCACATGCCTGTCACCTGGCTGAGTGGTCTCAGGCAGGGCAGGGCAGGCTTGCTGCTCCAGCTGGAGTGACACTAGTTCCACGAGCAGAGTGGCCCTGACCTACAAGCGTGAGAGGAAGCAGTGCTCAGAGGAGGAAGGGCTTCTGGTCCACTGGCCAGCCACATCCAGCAGTGGCTGTGGAGACAGTGGCATGGCCTGTATTCAGAGCAGGGATGGAGCAATCTGTACAACATAGACCGCCCTTCTGTCTTTCCCAACAAAGAAAAATGAGAGCTGTAGAGAATCAAGGAAGCACTCATGCTGCCCTAGGCAGGGAGGAGGCGCTGGTTAGATTCTGGGCACTGAGAAACCTCCCGGACTGTTTCCATCAGAGGCGATGACAGAGTGAGTGGACAGGGTGGAAGAACGCCTGTCTCAAGGAGAAATCGAGGGACACGAACAAAGAAAAGAGACATTCACTTTACATAAAAGAAAACTCCTCAAGCCACCTTAGGCATCCTGGCTTTGTGACATCAGAACAAGGGCGTGCCTACCAGGCAAGGAGAGAGCCTGCCACACTAGGGACACGGGCCGTTAGGAACATCCTGAAGACACTGGGGTTCTGTATGTAATACGTGGGCACTGCTCACCCACTGCTGTCTTTCCGCTGCAGAGACCACTGAAGGCACGAACATACCCAGAGTGGCCACCTGGAGCATGTTGTTACAGGACGGTTATAAATTAATAATCGTGCGCTTTTAATCACAGCCTCTGAAGCATGAGGCTGAGGCTAGGAATCACTTGAGTCCATGGGTTGGAGACTCCCCCCAGAATAACATAGCAAGATGTAGTCTCCAAAAAAAAAAAAAAAAATTAGCTGGTGTGGTGGTGCGCACCTGTAATCCCAGCTACCTGGGAGGCTGAGGTTGGGGACTGCTTGAGTCTATGGTACCACAGGCAACATGAGCCTGAGGTTCCCCAGGCAACAAAACGAGACCTAGTCTCAAAAAAAAAAAAAACCAAGTTCATGATCCTTCCGGTTTTTCTCTGCTATTTTTCCGTGAAGTTTAGGCTGTGTTCACTCCTGACACAAACCTTAGTGTTATTCTTGGTGTAAATACCCACCGCACCCCCAAGTCTGAGGTTTCTCTGACAATATTAAAAGTTTTAAAATATTTAGCTTGGCTAAAACAGGATGCCAGTGCGGGTACCCTGGTCAATTGGAAATCAGTCTGATTGCGATGAGTGGATCAGAGAGCTGTGGTAGATGTACACACTGGAATATTAGTTGTTGGTCAAGAAAGACAAATTTGATGCATTTGTGATATCGTGGAATCAGGTTAGCAGAAGTGTCAGAAAAATAAATATTGGATGATTTCACCTACATGCGAGATATAGGGAAAACAGATAAAGGACAAGGACATTTTAAAAATAACTGTTAGCAGAATGCAAGCAGAGAGTAAAAGAGGGTGAGGGGGTAAAATTGAGGGAGGGATGGACAGAGGAGATTAGGATGATGGTTCACGGATGGTAAGGTGGTGGGAGAACCTCGGGGTAGACTATGAGGTAAAATATATATATATATATATATATATATATATATGTGCAATCAATTTTTCTTGTTTTTTTGAGACTAGGTCTCACTATTTTTGCCTGTGGAACTGCAGACTCACATTGCCCGGGGTACCACAGACTCAAGCAATCCCCAGCCTCAGCCTTCCAGGTAGCTGGGATTACAGGCATGCACCACCACGCCCAGCTATTTTTGGGGGACTAGGTCTCGCTATGTGCCCCTGGCAGGACTTGAACCACAATCCCTGGGCCCGGCCATGGCTTCCTAGGCTGCCACCTACAGGCATGCACCACCATGCCTGGCCCTGTGCAATCAGTTTTTAAAAGCCTAAATATGAATATATACAAATAGTGGTTGGAGGAAAGGCGAAGATGATAGAAGTCATAAGTCAAAGCAAGGCTCTATTAATTCATCTAAAAGAACACAAAGATGTGTATACAGTTTTGTCATAAATCAGAGGATATCCTCCCCAGGCAGGCTAAATATCAACCATTGTATCTTCAAATTCATGGAAGCCAAAAAAAGTTTTTCTTTAAATTTCACTTAGGCCATCTTGCAACTCTTAAGGATTTAAGACTCATGAGTTTGGCTCACGTTAACACTGTCTTTAACTTTCCCACATTCTAAATTACATTTTAATTTCCTTTAATTCACTAAATACAGACTCTTCCAAGGAAAAACTACTACCTCCATTTGAGTTCCTTGTGAATCCTGTCTGAGATGGACATTTGCTAACTAACAGCTGAGACTTGAAGTTGTAAGAGGCTTCAATGACTTGACTCCTTTTCCAGAACTGTTTCCTTCGTTGTGTGGAAAGACTTAACAGTGACTTGAATTCCCACCGACCAGTGTGCCTGCGCTGGCTGAATCTGACTGGGATTACAGGTCAAGAGAGGGCGCAATAGAATATTTACTCAGATTAGTCCTGGAGCACACACCTCCTTTGCCACGACCCGGAAACTCAGGCTCTGCCTGGAAGGAAATCTTTCTTCATTTCTGGTAACGTCAAGAAGCCGACTTCAATGCCTCAGAAGCTAGTCCACGTTTCAGATGATCTTTTGCAGCCTATTTGCCCTCCCACACAGAGCCCGGCCTGTCTCACTGCGCTGTGCCCATTTCTTAAGTTTCTCTATAATTCCAGAAGGTTCTAAATCTGCTTAGCACCAGATAGACCCAGGGTCACCAGGTTGAGGACAGAGAGAGTCACTTTATAGGGTGGAAATAATGTTTCCAGAGCCTTGCCAAGACGTTCTGCTTGATGGAACGAATCTAAAGCTACCCAGCTGACTTTCAGTGCATTGATGCGATTGAGAACGGCTTTAAGGAACAAGTAAAAGAAAACAGTTTTGCTCGTAGGTATAGGAATCAAAACAGAACAGTCACCGAAAATGTCCCTCCTGAAAGAACCATAACAATCTGGGAACAGTAATGTATCGAGGCCATATTTAAAGGAGGTAGAGTCCAGGAAGAGGGTGTCTAGGCATAGCTACATCAGCAAGCACAGACCCATCGAGTCTGACTTGCCCCTCAGCGGGTGTTGATGCTGTGTCTCCTCCCAGGGAGCAGAGAGGTCTCCATTCCTACAACACAGTGTTTCAGCAGTTTTCTAAGTTCATGACCACTGGACTAAGCAAGCTACATTTCCATAGCAAGAAACAAACAAAAAATAGGGATCCCCTTCTGCTTTCCAGACAGATCTCCAAATCTAGCCACTTCGTTGCCCTCTGGAATTTTTCCATCAACACCCTTTCCAATCTTCCCTCTTTTCTGTTGTCTGTTTCTGAATAAAGCCATTTTGTCATGGGAATAGCTGGTGACTTTTCTTTGAGGTGTGAACTATTTCAGGTGTGAGAATAGTCTCTATGCTTGTTGTTAGCCACCTGGCAGTGCCCCGGGAGCTCTTGCTCACGTTTCCTATGGAAAGAGCCAGAACTAGAACTAATTCTGAAGCATTTCCTAATTCCACTCCTTTTTGTTTCTTTGTTTTGTTTTGTTTTTGAGACTACGTCTTGCTATTTTTGCCTGTGGAACCGCAGGCTCACGTTGCCCGGGGTACCACAGACTCAAGCAAACCCTAGCCTCAGCTTCCCAGGTAGCAGGATTACAGGCGTGTGCTACCACGCCCAGCTATTTTTGGGGGACTAGGTCTCGCTATGTTGCCCCAAGCAGGACTCGAACCGCGATTCCCCAGTCCCCGCCGTGGCTTCCTAGGCTGCCACTTACAGGCATGCGCCACCATGCCCAGCCCCTACTTCCACTACTATCACAACCATATAGTCTCCCCAGTAGTCCCAAGGGAAGGGGTGGAGGAGCACCTCTTTATTGTCACCTCCCATCTTGGTATCCTCATACCCTGGTTTAGTTACCCCTAGGGCGTTAGTGCAGCCTGCCCTGGTCACCAGCACAGAGAGGACATGCCGGGCACTGAGTCATGTGTTTCGTGGTGGATGAGAGACACTGCGCTATTCTCACACACCTGAAGGGTTAGTGAGGACAGTCAAGCAAACAGCCACAGTGAAGTGTGATGAAACTCAACAACGGAATCAGGAGACCATGTTTCTGCAAAGTAAACATCACCTGGTCGCCCAAATCCACACAGACGTGGTTCAAGTAAATGTTGACGATTACCACCACTGTGACAGTCACTCAGTGTCCTAAGCCTGGTGTGTGTTGGCCTTTGTCTTTATTAGCATATTCAACCCGCATGCAATCCTGAGACCCAGGTCTTACTATCCCCCTTTCACAAAGGAGGAAAGTGAAGTCCAGGAGATGACATTGGAAGTCCCGTATTCCGGTAAATAAAGAGCAGAAGCGGACTATAAAGCCTGCAACTGTGATTCCAACTGAGCTCTGCTCACACCTTCCTTTTCTGTACGTTAAACAAATATTGATTCCTATAAAGCAATATCATCAATGCTCTGTATTTCCAGCTGTCATTCTGGAAAGATGGTAGTTTTCTCTCTGGTTCACTGTATTCTCCATGGTTCAAGTGCCCCAGGGTATGGAATGTTTTCTGAAATCCCCCCGGGCTGCCTCCTCACCCAGCACAAAGAGCCATGAGTGCAGTCATTAAAACCAGGGCATGTTAGACTTAAAAAAAAGGAAAGAAAATGCAGCTCCTCCAAAAAACAAAAACTGTTCAACAAGTGGAGAAAACCTCATCCCTGTAAGATTCTCAGAGCAGTGGAGTGACCTTGCTGAAGGTCACAGAGTTAGAGCCCAGGTCTTCTGACAGCCAGGAGGGTGTAAAATGGGTGTCCTGTTTGTTTTCATCCAGAGTGGTAGTGGCCAAAATTGAAAGACTATGCTGTTATTCCCAGCAATAGGGATGATGCTAGAAGGAATCAAGCTAGCGGATCTAAGTCAGAAAGAAAAAGAGAAATACTGGATGGTCTCACTTATATGAGGGAGACAGGGAAAACAAACAAACGGACAAGAAAAATATAAAATAACTCTCAGCAAAATTGAAGCATGGAGCATGAGAGGGGGAGGGGGGAATTCAGGGGTGGGAAGAGCCAGAAGCTAAGATGACAGTTCACAGATAAGGTGGTGGGAGAACCCTGGGATAGAAAACGATGAAAATAAAACAAATAATAAAATAAATAAATACAAATTGCTAATGTGGGGGCAACTACTGAACAAAGATTACACTAATCATGTCTCTTAATGTTGTCAAAAGCTAAATTGTGCATTTTTAATACAATAAAGTGGAAATAATACAGAAAAAAAAAAAGAAATTCCACTGACTTTGAAACAACCAGATTTTTTTGTTTGTTTGTTTTTTGTTTTTGAGACTAGGTCTCACGATTTTTGCCCGTGGAACCGCAGGCTCACGTTGCCCGGGGTACCACAGACTCAAGCGATCCCCAGCCTCAGCTTCCCACGTAGCTGGGATGACAGGCGCGCGCCACCATGCCCAGCTATTTTTTTGGAACTAGGTCTCGTTACGGGCCCCAGGCGGGACTCAAATCGCGATCCCTAGCCCCAGCCGCTTCATAGGCTGAAGCTTACAAGCACGAGCCACCGTGCCCGGCCTTATTTTTTTGTATTTTTTAAATTTTTTCAGTGGTCAGTTTAGAACAGAAAGGCATGCATTCTCTCCCTGGGTGTAATGACTGGTCACTAGGGTAGTTTGAAAGTCTAGAAATCATACATATATATGATTTATATATTAGTAACCAGCAACACCTATTGTGGCAGAAGTTCTCCACGTTATTTTCTTTAATCCTCATTCAAAAGTAAAATCTAGCACCATGCAGTGAGGCAGCTGCATCTTCCTTAAGACCCAGGGAGCAGGGGTTGAGGCCAGGATGGGAGCAGAGGTCCAGTGGCCTCTTGCCTCCCAGCGCTTGGATTACAGGTGCGTACCACCACGTCCAGCTTAAACCCTATTTCTTACCCCGTCTGCCCGCTTCCCACTCCAACCAACCTTGTGTCAACTGCTTGGGGAATGACTGTATAGGCGTTCTAATTCTTGCCAATAATTGAAGGACATTTCAGACCACCCACAGGCTAACAATATGATATTATTATGTTATGGAGTAAGTATAATTTTACAGGGAACCGCTCATGTCCCCCAAATTACATAGCTCAGTTGCAAAGCAAATCTTGAGCAAGGTCCAAGCCATGAATCTTCATTCGCGGGGATAATTGAGGGGTTTACTGAGCCTTGATCTTTAGTGAGAAATGATGTGTTGAGTCATAATACTCCACGGAGCACAACAACATGTGTTGGCACCAACAGGAGTCTGAATAAACTCGCGCTGTGGAGAGGGCTGTGCTGCAGATACAACATTCCCTAAAGACCTAAAACACTGTCCTGAGTCACCTGAGGTGACTGCTGTACCCAGATGCAGATTCCATATGAGGAGAGATGGCACACCTGCTTATGTTGAGGGACCGTGTCCAGAAGGGGCTAATGAAACAGCTGACCTGAAAACACCTGTGGCTGTCTCCCCCCTGCTGGGGAAGATGTATGTGGGACGGGTTCTCATGAGAAGAAGCTCTAGGATAACCTCCCACACACGCTGCTGCTATCTCTGTATCTCTAACTCACTCTGTGACCCCAGAATGCAAGGTGATCAGAGAGAGAGAAATCATGCAAGTCTGGTTCCCTTTCATGTTTCATGCTGCCAAACCAGCCTGCTCATGACAGCCAAGCATCTTACAACTATCCTCTCTCCCTCATCTACGGCACATCACCATATAGCTGCTATAGCTGCTCACGGTGCTAGAGAGACATCTGTTCCATACGTGCATGGGCCTTGCTTAAGCAGCAGCACCCTTGAAAAAGAATACTCAGCATGACTGGAATAGGGTGACAGGACTGAATGGGGGGGGGGGCATGGCGCCATCTTTGTAATAAGATGCAGCTGAACTAGAGCAAGAGGCCAGTGTAGGTGGGGACTGGGTAAAGCATGTGGTAACCTCGCGAGAGAAGCCTTGAGAGAGGAGAGTGCAGGTAGGACAAGACTAGTGATGAACGAGAGCACACAAGTGCATGCTGGGAGAGCGAGACATGGCCGCCCAGACTGGAGAGAGAAGAGAAAGGAGTGAATGGGTGGTTTGTTGGCACTTGGCCTGGTCACAGTCAGGCAGAGAGAAGAAAAGCCACAAGCTTCTGGCCTTCGGGCAACAGCCCAGGGAGATAAGGAAACCTGTGTCTCTGTAGAGAGAGGGGGCTTGTTGGAAACCTGGGCTTGGTGTTGACTGGACTGGGGTGCAGTGTCCAGGGGCCTGAGTGGCCCTGAGGACTCTTGGTTCTTTACCTTCTTGTCAATAAACCCTGTTTCTGTGAACCTGACACACGCTGGATGGACCTGGCAGTGGCAGGTTTAGAGACCAGCTTTTCCCTTGTGGGCAATGTGAGGTTATCTGCCAGCCTCTGGCCCACTAACAGTGTGAAGTACTACGTGCCAGGCGTAGATTCTAAACAGCTGAGGTGTGTTACTCATTAGGGCCTACCTCAGCACATCCCCATGGTAGTCATGACTATGGAGGGACATGGGACGCAGAGAAGTAGCTTCTTCAAGGTCCGCAAGTACTAAGCAGGTCAGTTGAGTCACAGTAGCATGACTCCATGTGACATGAAGCCCGAATAAACCGACGCTGCCTGAACGAAACTCCCAGGCCTGTGTCGAAGTGCCTCGCTCTTACACAGGATGTGTCACCTCCTTTGCCTGTGCCTTTCACCGAATCTCCATAAGCAAGCTCAGACTTTGCACATGAGGAGCCAGGCAGACATCAGACAAACAACGACTGCTGACCTACCTTCCTTGCTCTCAGTGACTGTAGTGTTGGCCCTCCTCCCAGCATGCTCATGATAGGAGCACAAGGTGCAAGAGGTGCTCAGGGTACCTGCTCCAGAATGTGAGTCCTGCAGGGAAGCCAGGGCTCGCCAGGGGGTGGAATGGAGGGGTACAGGGGTGCTGAGTCAGCACAAAGCATGGCAAACTGGCAGGAACCCTGACGTCACGTAAAAACAAGCATCGTCACCCAACACGGTTTCCAGGGAGACTGCGATGTCACATTAGCATAAAAGCAGAGGAGCAATGGTGGGAGTGTGAGGTGGCCAGCTGAACACAGGGAAGAACACCTTCTTCACATCACCCGGTTGAGTTCTGGGTTGTCCTATGAGCTGGCACTCCCACAGAACCACTTATCCGACAGAGGAATAGATGAAAAAGATGTGGCCTATATACACAATGGAATATTACTCATCAATTAAAAACGACAAATTTGATGAAAGTGTGATAACATGGATGGACCTAGAAGAAATCATTTTAGCAGAAACAAGTCAGAAAGAAAAAGACAGAATCCAAACGGTTTCACTAATATATGGATAATAGGAAAAACAAGCAAAAGGCCAGAAAGAAAAGTCCAAACAAGCTAACAACCAAACTAAAGAACACAACTGGAGGGTAGGGGGGTAGATGGGAGGGAGTGGTCAGGGAGGGAAGGTAGTGGGTGATCCCTGGGGAATACAAAGATGTGAAACATAGATATAAACAAATAAATAAACAAAAAAATAAGAATAAGAATGAAAAAATTAAATCACGTATCCAAGAAGCTCTGTGCTGCTTACCAACATGAGTTCATTTTCCAAATAACCTCATGAATGGAATAAGTCCAAAAAGCACCCACGAGTCACTCAATCATAATAAAAGCAGAAGTTAAATCTCTTCACAGGATCACCTGAGATATGTATTCCTTTCAGCTACTCCCAGGGAAATTTTACGTAACCTAGAAATTTACTTCTCAACCTGACACTGTGCATGCAGTCTGCCAGATAGCACAGAGGAGAGAACTGTGCAGAAAGCTGTTGTTCATTCCTAACAACCAAAAGCCAACATGGTGAAAAACTGTGCCCTGAGTAAAACTTGAATCACAAAGTAGAAAATAAATAGGAGCTGGGCGTGGTGCCACACACCTGTAATCCCAGTTACCTGGGAGGCTGAGGCTGGGGATCACCTGAGTCCGCAGGTTCGGGACTACCCCGGGGAATATAGCAAGACCTAGTCTCTGAAAAAAATAGGAAATAATCCCATAATTTGAAAACCTCTGATGCAGAAAAGCCTAGAGGAGGGTGATGAAGCCAAAGGACACCCCCACTTTGGGAGCCCAGCACTGGGCCCCCCAGCACGGCTTGCACTGGGTGACAGGTACTTCACCACCTGCCACCGGTGACCCCACTAGGGCGGAGGCTGTGGGCAGAGGCCAGCAGAGAGGATGGAGGCAGCGCTACCCCTGGCATGCCACCCCAGGGCAGGTAGTACTTGGGGCAGATCTGCCAGGAAAAGCAGGGCCCCAAAGTGGGCCGGGCCCAGTCCTATGGCTCCCTCCAGCTATAATAATAAGGCAGTAGAGAGACCTGTGGATTTGGTGTCTGGAGTGCAGAAGGGGCCGACCAGGTGGGCACTACCAGTGGGTGGTCTATGGATCAATCAGCCCTAGGACTAAAAACAGTTCAGTTGGATTTGTAGGGGGGGTGGGGAACGAAGACACACCCTGCCCGAGGAGGTAAGGTGGGGCAGAAGCGTACACTTTGACACGCTCTGTTCCTGAGAAAGACTCTGTTCCCGGTCTCGGAAGAAAGAAGCAGCTGTTTCAGTAAGATCCAAGTGTGAGAATGCCAGAACCAATTTTTAATGATCAATTTTATCCATGAAGAGAACAATTCTCAGATCACGGTGTCCTGTTCCCTCAATTAGGGTCACTGGTTCAGTGCATGATTTGAAAAGCAGTTTCTTTATGTCAATCAACTGCTACTTGGAACAGTTGATTTAAGGAAACAAAGCAAGACATTCAGGAAGGTAGTGGTTTGGACAACAAAGGAAGAGCGAGAATAATGTAATTAAATTTCAACATTCTGGATGGGAAGGATCAGTCACACACTAAGGAGGACTTGTTACCATAAGCTTGCAGGAGAATGGTTTTTTTTTTTTTTTTTTTTTTTGGATTTAGAAGGTTTTGTTTAATCAATCAACAGGAAGAAAAAGGTTTGAAACAGCACAAAGGCAAGAGTTGAGAAATCGTTTCTTAAGACTTTGCAGGAGTTCATCTTGGAGGTATAAGACTTAGTCGTAATTTGAGTTAAAGCAAGAAAGCAAAATAAAAAGGGTAAAATGAGGAAATGGAAGAATATAACCACAGCCAGATGAAGAACTCTATAGGGCAAGTGAGGTTGATCAGGCGTTTTCCCTCCATTCATCTGTATGATCAGCATTTGGGGTGTTGTGTCTTCTCCATGAGTGTGCAGCCCAGTGGGTATGTGAATGTGTGCACATCTGGGCTTAAGAGAGAGGGGATAAAGGGGCAAAGAGAACACAGAGCGCTTGTAAGAGCCTGGGGGAGCATAGGAGAAAACAAGAAAACAAGAGAGGAGAGAGGAGGGGGGGCGGAGAGAGAGAGAGGGAGAGAGAGAGAGAGAGAGAGGGCGAGAGAGAGGGAGAGAGAGAGAGAGACAGAAAGAGGCAGGGAGAGCCCAGAGATAAGGCAGACTTGGTGTGTCCACATAGCCAAAACCAATAAAGAACCTACACAGATTGGTGAGCCTGATGCTTGCACAACCATAGGCATCAACAGGCCAGTTGACCTACAACTGGTGATGAAGATTGGTTATGTTACAACTGGTAACAAGGATAGGGAAGTCACCCAACAATCTCTTGAGACAGCAATTCTGTCAGATGATGATAGCCTGGAGGAAAATCTCCCCAGATAAAAGGTGGGAAGCAAGTGTCTCTGAAATCAAAAGCAGCTGAACACAACGTGGCACTTCTTTGCCATGGCCGCCATCTTGATTTCTACTCTAGACATTCTTCCTCATCAACAAGGCCCTCTACTGAGCTCCGTGCACTGAGTAGGGATGTCGTGGGAGCTCTGTTGATGCACTTAGTTTTGTGTTTCTAAGTTGGGCAACCAAAGTGGGCCTTATTTAGAGATATACTAGCAGTTAAAAAAAAAAAAAGGTTCAATTACCATAATACAGAATTCTTTTTTTTTTTTTTTGACTTTTTTTTTTTTAATTATGTTGCCCAGGGTAGTCCCGATCACATGCACTCAAGCGATCCCCAGTCTCAGCCTCCCAGGTAGCTGGGATTACAGGCGCCCGCCACTGCGCTCAGCTGCTTTTTTCGAGACCAGATTGTGCTATGTTTCCCGGTGCAGTCTCAAACGCACAAACTCAAGTGATCCCTGTCCTCTTGCCTCCCAGCACTTGGATTATAGGCATGTGCTATCATACCTGGCTTCCCATAGTACGGAATTCTTAAGAAAAACAACAGTGGAAACAATGAAACTGTCTGGGAACAGAGGCTTAGATCAGGAAGATGTGGTGCAGCCATACAGTGGAATATTACTTAGCTCTAAGGAAAGATGAACCGTTGCCATTTACAGCAAAAAAGAAGGTACTCGAGGGAATTATGTGAAGCCAAGTCAAAGATAAAGACAAACGTTGGAAGAATCAAAGCAGGTGACAGAGCAACTGACAGAGCAAAATAATTAAAACTAGAAGACACTGATAATGAGAGATTTCTGAGTTTGAAGTGGGGAGAACACTCAAGGGCTAAGAAACAAAGAAAAGACAGTAACAATCTGACAACACAACCAGGTTCTAAGGCCTGAAGTGTTTTCCAGGGCAGTTAGCTAAGGCTTGGGGAAGGGGGAGGGCAAGCAACTGTTTGCTCATCAAGCATGTAAACCTGAGACAGCAGAGAGCTGCCTCTTAGGAACCTTCCAGACTGGTACATGCCTGTGAGGTGAAGTGGCCTCTAGGGCTGGGGAGAGATGACATAGCTAGGATGGAAGAGGGGCGTGTGGCAGCTACATCCTTCCTTGCTCAGGTGTCCTGTATCTACTAAGACAACAGACAAATTCATCCTGAAAGGCCCTCCCAGCTCTGTCGACAAGAAGTTCATCACCCAGCATCCTCTGTGCTAGGCAGGTAAGAGATGAAGCCAACATTTTCTGACCTCCAGGAATTTCATCGTTTAAGATGCTAGTGAGAGGCAGCGTCTTCCTATGGTGGTGCCTTCAAATCCAGCTCTCCCACATTGGTCCTGCCTTGAACTTGGCTTCTCCAGCATGTTCTTGCTTAAGTTCAAGTAGAAACTAAACCTGAGATGCCAATGACTAAATGCCAGCTACAGAAAGTGCTGTAACTTGAGGTACCCCCAGTGGAAACCTTGCTTTTAAGGCCTATTTGTAAGATCTTTGACACCAATTTATTTTTTGTTGCTTGCCAGTTTGGAGCTTACTGATCATCCTTTCCGCTCCCTACCTTCCACTCAGGAGATAAGAAAAGAAAACCAACAGATGAAGTCAAGTTGATCCATTTGCTGGTTTTTATAGTAGCTTCAGTTTTAGTTAAATGAAGTTGGAATTCCTGCAGATGTCATGTATCCCTTTCATGTCTCTTTCCCATCATTGTGGGGCAACTAGAAGCTGAGTGTATTTACAATTCTCAGATCTGGTAATTCTCCCATTCAAATAGATTTTATGTTAGTTATGGAGAGCCTCTCTTGGGCCAAGTACTGCTGGGGATACAGAACTTAGAGAAAGCATCTCCAGGAACAAATATGCTCTCAAAATGCAGGCTTGAAGGCCAGGCACGGTGGCTCGTGCTTGTAAGCTTCAGCCTATGAAGCGGCCGGGGCTAGGGATCGTGGTTTGAGTCCTGCTTGGGGCCCGTAGCGAGACCCAGTTCCAAAAAAAATAGCTGGGCGTGGTGGCGCGCCCCTGTCATCCCAGCTACCTGGGAAGCTGAGGCTGGGGATTGCTTGAGTCTGTGGTACCCCGGGCAATGAGAGCCTGCGGTTCCATGGGCAAAAATAGCAAGACCTAGTCTCAAAAAAAAAAAAAAAAAAATGCAGACTTGATTTTTTTTTCCCCATAAAGTCTGCACTTTCCATAAAGTCTGCACTTGGTGTGAAAGGTCTACTATTTATAACTAACACCAGTTTGTAAGCAGTTCCAATTTTCTTAACTACCAGCTCTAATGTTTGTCAACTTCTACCTTACATGATTACAAACTATAGGTGTTGTTTTTAAGTCACTGCAGTAAAACGCAAATAAAGACATTTAATGTAAACCCCACACAATCTAAAAGCCGTCTTAATAATGCTAATACAATATAGAAATAGCTAATACATGTGTTTGCTTTTTTTCTAGCCAGCTCCAATCACACGTATATGAACACACAGCCTTTTAGATCCACAGCAATTTAGGACTGGAGTATTACATTTCTCCTGAATTTGCAGATGGGAATACTGAGAGAGCAGACAAAGAGATAAAAGAGGACACTGGCAGTATGAGAGTTAGGGTACATTAGGAGACAACATGGCACCAAGAACGTGGAAAAGAGGAAAGTCCTTCAGAGACTATAATCACCAAAGTTCAACCAAAATCTGAAAGGAGATTCCTATGGCACTAAACTGAACTAGATTTAATACCAAATCAGCAGTTTTGCAAGCATTTAAAAAAACATCACACGAAGGACAAAAAGAAGCTACATATACAAAGCCAGGCATGGTGGCTTGTGCCTGTAAACTTCAGCCTATGAAGCGGCTGGGGCTAGGGATTGCGGTTCGAGTCCCACTCGGGACAACACAGCGAGACCTAGTCCCAAAAAAATAGCTTGGCATGGTGGTGTGTGCCTGTAATCCCAGTTACCTGGGAAGCTGAGGCTGGGGACTGCTTGAGTCCGTGGTACCCCTGGCAACGTCAGCCTGTGGTTCCATGGGCAAAAATAGCGAGACCTAGTCTCAAAAAAAAAAAGCTACATACACAAAATAACCTTAAGCATTTGAGAAAAGACGAAAATGGTGTTGAAGATACTGACCAAAAAACTCCTTCATAACAGGAAACTAAAAATCATGGTGTAGAAAATGTGATCAGAAAAGTCAGCCTTTAGTAAAATAAACCACAAACATGGGAAATTGTTATATATTTATGATGCCAAACACAGAAATAAAAGTGTATCATTGAAATAAGATAGCTAAATGAAAATGACATTTTAAGTATTATTAGAATGCTGTAATCAGTTCTTAAGAGAGGATTTATGAATCAGCACACATTTTTCTAACACAGGTAGAAGGGTAAAAGTTACACTAGCCTATAACACAATCATTCTTGTGTCTCATTTAATAAAATTTCAGAATAAAAACTTTTTCCCCCTACCTTAGATCTACACTCTTCTCTCATCAGTCTTTACCCACAGACTACACTAAAGGCAGCACTAGAAAATTAACTTCCTAAAGATCCTTACATCCTCCAGAAAAAAAAAGGAACACACAAGTGACAAGCCATTTCAATAATTCCTTTTTAAAAATTCTCTAGCATTTGACCAGAATTGAAAGAGCATCAGCAGCCTGGTGGATAACAGGTCAGATCCATAAACATACGGGTTTCTAGAGGCATGCAGGTGTAACCGAGTGAAGACAAAATATTTGATATAATTTTATTTCTGACTTGATATCCCAGGTATTTCCCAATACGAAGAAATCAGCCTCGGGGGATGATAAAAAGCAACAGCCCATAGCTAAAAAACAATAACCACAAATGAACTGATCTCTAAATGCCAAAGCATTCACCTGTAACCAAAACCGGTCACATCTGGCTATCTGTGCAGCAGCTACACTTTTTTTTTTAAAACCCTGAATCAGGAAGAATTCCTTTTTTTAAAACTTAAATTTCACCAAAGCACACACAAACACTGGCTTATAACACTATGTTGTTTCCAGTGTACATACAGCACCATAAATGAACATGTATTTGCTACATGACGTTTACTCCAATCCCATCCTTCATCATATAGTTGACCCCTTTACCTGATTTACCCACCTCCCTTTACACCTCTGGTAATCACTAAATGTTCTTTTATAGCCCCAAAGTTATTTTGTGTTCTATTTAGCACATTTGTTTGTTTCTTTATGCACCATCAAGGAGGAAAGTCAGACTGCATTTGGCTTTATTCCTCTGGATTATTTCACTAAGCAAAATAGCTCTAGGTTCAAGTTCACGGTTGCAAATGGCAGGATTTCATCTATTTTTTTAAGCACCAGATCTGTATTCTGCATATAACCCACATCTCCTTGACCCCAGCATCTGCCAGTACACTTAGTTTATCTCCAACTTTTGGCCAGATTAACACGGTGATGAACACAAGTACATGTATCTCTTAGAATGAGTATTCCATATTCTTTGGTTAAATATCCAAATAATGGAATCATTGGAACATGTGGAATTTCTACTTTTAATTTTTTGAGATGTCTCCATGACTGTTTTCCAGAATAGCTGCACCAGTCCACATTCCCTCCAAGAGTTGTATAGTTTCCTTTTAAAGATTTAGGTAGGGGTTCTTATTAAGGGGGTAAAGAACAGAGTAAATTTAAGCCAACTGGCCTAGCAAACAGCCTCTGGCAAATATTTTCGATAGACAAAATCAAGACAAGCTGTCCATTTTTCTATTGTCCCACCTCATTGTTCTTTCTTCCCCAACTTACACTCCTGCTTTTCTTCTCCTTGACTACAGTTTTAAGATTATAGTGGATGAAAATTTAAATCTTATGCCTTGAGCTATTTTAGAGACATGACCAAGTTTAGTAGTGCTCGTGCAGTAATTAAACGCATCTTTTGCCAATGGAGCACATCAAATGTTTAAGTGGGATGATGTCATCAAATACCATCTCTCTGCATGTCTTATATTTGCCTTTAGGAAGTCTTATGTCCCTAGTTTAGACTATGAATGTACACACACTTCCTGTGAGCTGGAGACATAATGATATAGGTTAGTAATGTTGAAAAATGGTATGATGCCAAAATACCCTGGTGGGTGGGGTCTGAGAAAAAGACCCATGAGAAGAAGCAAGAAGACCCAAAAGGAAGATAAAAAGGGAGGAGCAAAGAGAAAGGGGGGGGGGAGGAGAGAAGAGATGAGAATGGTGGACTGAGAGAACAGGCCCATGTGGCCTGCCAGGGGAAGCCCCCTGGAAGAGTGAGCTAGAGGTGGCAAGGAGCCATGGTGGCTGGCAGAAGAGTAGCTGGTGTGGAGAGTGTGGCACCACAGCAAGGCGGCATAGTGAGCTGGTACCTGGAGATGGCCAGAGATTTGGAAAGCTGATTTGTGCATCAGCAATTGTGGAAAAAGTTTGAAGCACCTTGGAGAAGTGGAGCAGCATGGAATATTGGAGAGAGAAGAAGAAAAGAGAAGACACCGGAGAAAGACTGAACTTTGTAGTGCCTGCCTCAGGTTCGGAGAGGCAAAGTGGCACCATCTTGGACATGTGTTTTTGGGACTTTTGGGACTGAAAATAGTGACTGGGGTCAGATAACTGGCCACTTGTGGCTTTAAAAACTTCATTTTCCTTGATGAATTCCCTGGTTAATAAAATCCTGTTTTTTAAACTGCATTTAGGTGGCAACTGTCCGCATGGGTGATGAGGACCTGTGGTTTGGTACCAGCTCACTATGCCACCTTGCTGTGGTGCCACACTCTCCACACCAGCTACTCTTCTGCCAGCCACCATGGCTCCTTGCCACCTCTAGCTCACTCTTCCAGGGGGCTTCCCCTGGCAGGCCACATGGGCCTGTTCTCTCAGTCCGCCGTTCTCATCTTGTCTCTCCTCCCCCCCCCTTTCTCTTTTGCCCCCTTTCATCCTGGTATCAATATGGACTGAGTAGAGGACTTACTTTTGCTCCATGTAGAGAGGATCAAAGAATTCTGTTGTGATTTTGTTGGCGTACAGGGAACAGCCAGTCATTGAGCACAGGCCTAGAAAGGATCGCGGGGAAGAACAAGGTTAGTGCTATTTCATCATCATCTGGAAGTCGCGTGCTTGGAAGCAAGTGACTGCTTACCTGACAAGATGAAAACAATCCCCGCCAAGCAAGCAATTTTAGCTTTGGCTTTATCGGAGCCTCCAACTTTGGTGCACTTCATTCCAAACAGGGCAAATATGGAGCCGAAAAAGCCCAGACTGACAGCAGCGATCATAAGCCCTCTACATGCCTGGATATAACCTGCAACCAGAGTAGGCCATGTTAACACCGCTGTCCAGAGAAAAAGCCTCATTTTACACTGTCCTTCTGAAGGGCTGTTATGGCTTCTGAAAAAGTAAGCATCCTGGTTAGCACCCGTGCAAGAAAGGAAAGCAAGTTTGTCTGCATGGGGTGCCTGTCTAGGTCCCACACTTTGTCGTTTCACCCACATGCAAATCTCGGTGTTACTATTCGCATCAGTACTGATCAGCAAACAGAGGCAGCAAAGGACACATTTAGCAGAAACAGACATAGAAGCCAGCTCCACAAGCCGGAACTGGATTAGGAGAGGCAAGAGCATCCTCTCCACATTTGCCTACAAAATCCCTGCAGGCTTTGACCATGAGAAAAGCATCTGCCACATGCTCAGTCTCTTTCTCACGCTAGACACTTTAGATAGCTCTTTTAATGGTTTTCATCATTTAAAATAAAATGTGTCATTAGGCAGCTCCCAAAGGGTCACATCTTCCAGTATTACTAAAAGCTTGTAAAGGAGACCAACTGAAATATGATTGCGAACCAGGAAGAAGCTACATCAAGAAGTATCTTTTTTTCTTTTTTTTGAGACTAGGTTTTGCTATTTTTGCCTGTGGAATCACAGGCTCATGTTGCCCAGGGTACCACAGACTCAAGCAATCCCCAGTCTCAGCTTCCCAGGTAGCTGGGATTACAGGTGTGTGCCACCATGCCCAGGAAAGTGTTTTGGAACTAGGTCTCACTATGTGCCCCCAGCGGGACTCGAACCGCGATCTCTGGCCCCAGCCGCGGCTTCCTAGGCTGCTTCTTATAGGCACGCGCCACCATGCCCAGTTACATTAAGTATCTTAATGACATTTTATTATTTTCAGGACACATAAACTAAAGCTGGTTTTAAAAATAACATTGGTTGTTTACCAGGAGAATATGGCTGTGCAATGAAATGTTTGCAAACAAACAGATGTTTTCAAAGCACCCTACCAGCTTGTCCCACTGATCTGTTTGATCCCTCCTACATCATTCATTTTCCTAGCAGCCTATTTTTACTGGCGTAGTCACGGCGATGGCAATTTTCAGCTTCCCTTTTGTCCAGCCCCTAAGACATCTGAAATGACTAGAACTTAAACTAATAAAACTTCTGTCATGGAAGGTCATTTCCATTCCAACTGACAGAGATTCTATTTTCATCTGAAATGGTGACGGCACAGACAAGGTATAAGAAAGACGTGTTAAGCCAATGGACATACACAGACATCAGATGTACATCTGGAATCAAACCTTTTAATTTGAAAAAAACCTCCTAAGTCTCAAGACAACAAGTCATCTTTTATTCTTGTCCAGGGGAAGCCTACAATACAGACTAATTCTGAGACTGTAAAAATCAGACACAGGGAATAATGCTGGCTGAAAATTTAAATTTCCACCCTAGTCTCAGGATCCATTTTAAAGAGCATATACAGCAGATACACTACTTAATTGCAACAATTTTCAGCCCCAGCCATGCACACTGCAGACACAGCCATCTTATTTGACTGAGTAGGAACTATTTCCAGGCAGAAACGAATCTCACCAATGGCTACCAGGAACAGCAAAAGAAACTTTCTTTTAGCAAAACGGGATTTGGGTATCAACAACTATCATGCAGGATTATTTGGGCCCCTGGTGCCAAACACAGACCCAGGTCTATTTTAAACTTTAACCCACAAGTTCTGCACCAGAACCCAGCGATAGGTGGGTGCACCGAAAGAACCCCTCTTCTCCGCAACCGCAAAGCAGATGTAAACTGTGTGTGATGGAACCTCCAGAATGTGTTTCTCTTAAAAAATGACCATAAAACACTTTATCATGCACCATAATTTGCATTTACTTTCAGAATTTTATAGGCCTGAGAACAGAAAATGTAGGAGCCAGGCAAAAGGTTAAGTCCTACAGTCTGATTATTTAAAACATGAAGTGCATTTTCCCGGAGGATCAAGAGTAGTTAGCACCCCAATTAGATACATCCAGTCATTAATATGACCAGGACAATGAGAACAGACTTGAAACTCTATTTAAGCCCAACTCCTATTTTTTCCTCAGTTTCTCACTCAGTTCTTCAGTCTTGATCAGGGCAGTAGGACCAGCTTTGGTCCAAGCACAAGCATGAGAGGAGAGATGGACGGGTTTTGATGGGATCAGCTTGTTCCCTGGTACCTACCAGAACCCTGATTTGGAGGGTCAGGAACCTCTCTTTGGTCCTAAGAGCAGCAACAACTTGCTAACCTACTGCATGTTCAAAAGAACTTGACATCTCACTAACACAACCGGTGACTGGATTTTCTAAAACAGGGGACAACAAGCAGGGATTTGGGGGTCCTGGGGGTACATGGCATACTCTCCTACTAGGAGGAAAGAGAATCAAGGTATGTAAATAAGAGCCTATCAGTTCTTAAAACACCCCAGACTCATGCCGAAGGCAACTTCCAACAAACTCTTCCAGAGTTTCTCTTTTACAAGGTAGCCCGACCCAACCTTGCTCTTTCCAACAGTTCCCGAGGGCAAAACTTGTAAGTAGCACCATCCAGTCAAGTGGTAGTAAAACCTAGTCAAGGAAGCCATTATCTTTGACAGGTCTAATTTACTGACACCGTTAATAGCTAATTAAGGCATTAAGGTGCTGAGGCATGAACATATTTACTTAGAAGTTCTCTGAAGTATAATTTATAGTCAATTCTCTTGGGAGAAATGGCAAACATTCCCACAAAGAAAAATAGATGGCATCTACTAAAACCAGCTGGCTGAAAATGAGTGTCAGCTGAAGTTCAGGTGGTGCTTGGAAAGGAATAGGGGGTAGACAATCAGCAGAAATCAGCAGCTCATTCAACTGTGAAACCTTCAGTTAGTAAAACACAGTCCTCTCCATTGCACGCAGTCTCATACTAGCAGAAACAAGGCAGAAAGAAAAAGAGAAATACAGGATGGCCTCACTTATAAGAAGGATATAAGGCCGGGCACGGTGGCTCGTGCCTGTAAGCTTCAGCCTATGAAGCGGCCGGGGCTGGGGATCATGGTTTGAGTCCCGCCTGGGGCCTGTAGCGAGACCTAGTTCCAAAAAAATAGCTGGGCGTGGTGGCGCGTGCCTGTCATCCCAGCTACCTGGGAAGCTGAGGCTGGGGATTGCTTGAGTCTGTGGTACCCCGGGCAACGAGAGCCTGCGGTTCCATGAGCAAAAATAGTAAGACCTAGTCTCAAAAAAAAAAAAAAAAAAAAAAAAAAGACAAAACCAGCTGGGCACGGTGGTGCGTGCCTGTAAGCGTCAACCTATGGAGTCGCAGCTGGGACTAGGGATCATGGATGGAGACCCGCCCGGGGCAACAAAATGAGGCCTAGTCCCCCCCCCCAAAAAGCTGGGAGTGGTGGCACACGCCTGTCATCCCAGCTACCTGGGAAGCTGAGGTTGGGGATTGCTTGAGTCCGTAGTACCCCGGGCAACATGAGCCTGCAGTTCCATAGGCAAAAATAGCGAGACCTAGTCTCAAAAAAACAACAACAACAAAAAAAGAAGGATACAGCGAAAAACAAACGGATAAGAAAAATCAGAAACAACCAACAGAACGGAAAGAGCGAAAGAGGAGGAGGGGGAAGAAAATGGGGTAGCAGAGGGGAAGAAAGAGTAAGATGGTTAACAGGTGTTAAGGAAATGGGAAAACCCCGGGGTACACAAGGAAAATAAACTAAACAAAAAACCACCACCAACAACAACCAAAAATGTAGAATTTTGACTGCAGAATTCTGGCTCCCTGAGTGGGGGTGGAGGGGCGACAGACTATAGTAGAGGGTTCCTGGCACTTTGGCAGTGAGTGTGTTGGGGTGACAAACAGTTGAGGAGGTGTGACCCCTATACCTTTAAAACATACACAGTGTTGTAAGCCAATGTTACCTCAATAAAGTAATTAAATTTTTTTAAATGAAGCTGTTGGACCCAACCTTCAAGGTGCCCCTCAAAGGTTGAGTGTTTTCCAAATGATGTGGCCTTTATTTCCCATCTCCAACCAGCAAAAATGAAAATATCCACTTGGTGGAGACAGTTGCCCCACAGCACATGTGCCAACAACTGGACTGAAGGGGACCAAAAGAACAGACTTCTCCCTGCTTGTAGCTGCGTGTACTGTCTGCAAACCCTTACTGCGAGTCCAAAAGAACTTGACATCTCAAGATGTCAAGAGGGGTGCTGTGGTGCGCACTGGCTCTGAATATCAGCGGATTCCATTTCCAACTGTGTGCCCACAGCTACTTTGCCCAACCTCTCTGAGCCTTAAGTTTCTCTCTGTAAAACAGGGGTAACAGCACTAACCTCACAGGATCAGTGATATGAACCTCCAGAATGGGAGGAAACTCATCCAAAGTTCCCTGCCTCCACACCAACAGCCAGGCCAAGCAGAAATGAGACTTAGAGCCCTAACGTGGCACAACAGTAAAGCCAGACATAGAGCATTTCTTAGCTTCGTTTTTCTTCCGGGGGAAACTGGGTGATAGTGATACCCCGTGACAGTGAGGGGGGTCACAGAGCTTGGGCCTCATGTAGGAAAAGCAGAACAGTGACTCCAAGGCCGGGCACGGTGGCTCGTGCCTGTAAGCTTCAGCCTATGAAGCGGCCGGGGGTAGGGATCGCGGTTCGAGTCCCGCCTGGGGCCCGTAGCGAGACCTAGTTCCAAAAAATAGCTGGGTGTGGTGGTGTGCGCCTGTCATCCCAGCTACCTGGGAAGCTGAGGCTGGGGATTGCCTGAGTCTGTGGTACCCCGGGCAACTAAAGCCTGTGGTTCCATGGGCAAAAATAGCAAGACCCAGTTTCAAAAAAAATAAATAAATAAAATAAATAAATAAGTAAATAAATAAGTAAATAAATAAATAAATAAGTAAATAAGTAAATAAAAGAACAGTGACTCCATCGTTTGCATCCAAAAGACTTGCTTTTCCACCCAAGACTCAACATGAGAGAATCCTGAGGCTTCTCTGTCCTGTCTCCCATTTTCGCATCTTGAGCTTCTGCCTGTTTGAAGGATGGGTCTGCTCAGATCAGTGGCCATCGCAGCCCATGAGAATGTGGCTTCTGCCACCACTTCAAGGCAATGCCAGGCGGTCCCTGTGCAGGAGGGTCAGAACCTTGGAGTACCCTGCAAGGAGTAGAGGAAGCACAGGGGTCTGTTCCAGAACATTCCTTTTGTAGGTAGTAGGAATTCACTTCTTTCAATGTAAGAGTTGTACAGCAGAATCCCCCATATTGTTGCTCTGGGAGATACTTAGGGCTAGGGAATGTGTTCTCAAGCCACAAAAGGCTGGACCAGCAGGAGAAAAAAAAAAAAAAAAACCCTGTACATTTGATTATAGTTTTCCATGAGAAAAATCACCACTTGTTTCATGAATTTAGAAGACAGTAGGAGACTGAGATTGCAACATATCCCACAGCCAATCAAGGCTTCACATCTGGAATGAAAAATCAAATTATCTGAACCCAGAGGACCAACAGAACCTTTGACATCAATGCCGACAGACAATTCATCAAAGAAAGGGAAAAAGATGCATAAAGTACATGATAAGTTGGCCAAAGCCATAGCTAATCAGGGAAACACCAATCAAATGATAACATAATAATGATGATGATAACATAATGTCATCCACAACGATGGACAAAACAAGGCAGTGAGTGAGAACGCGGAGAAACAGATATTCTCGTAGACAACTAGAGTGTAATTTGGCACATAGACTGCACATCGAAACGAGAATGTGCACTGAGAATATCATTTCTCGGTATCTGCTCTACAGAAATAGACAGGTGCACCTCACGCATATGAAGATCTCCACTAACACCAGGGGAAATCTGAAGAGTCCAACCATGAATAAATGGCTGGATAAGCCAACCTATCCAGACTGACGAACGCCATGAACTTGTGAAGAATTACTTCCCCTACATGCTGACTTGAAAAGAAATGTCATTCAGCCTATGAAGCGGCCGGGGCTAGGGATCGCGGTTCGAGTCCCGCCTGGGGCCCATAGCGAGACCTAGTTCCAAAAAAAATAGCTGGGCGTGGTGGCACCCACCTGTCATCCCAGCTAGCTATCTGGGAAGCTGAGGCTGGGTATTGCTTGAGTCTGTGGTACCCCGGGCAACAAGAGCCTGTGGTTCCACAGGCAAAAATAGCAAGACCGAGTCTCGAAAAGAAAAGAAAAGAAAAGAAAAGAAAAGAAAAGAAAAGAAAAGAAAAGAAAAGAAAAGAAAAGAAAAGAAATGTCATTCATTTTATGATCCTTCGGAACAAGGCATAGAGCAACATCCCATGTCTTTCCAGACACACGAGCATGCCGGGAAGGCCAACTTGCAAGCGGGGCTGTATACAAACGTCCCTCTTGTGGGCTCCATGTCAAGTACGGCTAGAATCTGGTCACCTAGAGGCCATGACCTGCTCCCGTGTCACACCCCCTCCTGCCCCAGGTCTTGACACCCCATCCGCTCTTATCTCAGCTACTGAAAGTAGACACTGCAACAGTCTGCCTTCCCAAATCTTCATGAAGCACTTCTTTCTCTCTGCTTGTCCCCCACTGTCCTAGAGCAGGAAGTGACCCACCTGGCACTGGAGCTCAGGACAAAGAAGGCGCACAGGACAGTGGCTGTCAATCCTCCACCCGGGAACGCAAACCACAGAAGCAACATCCTGTTCGTGAAGACTACCTGGATGCCTGGATGCCATAGCAGGCGCCCAGCAGCCTGGTTCCCGGCCCAGGGCACCCACCTGGGGCCATCCACGCACACCCCAACTCTCTTCCCTCCTCAGACGAGGTTCCACCCAACACACTGAGCAACAGTTTGCTCTCCGTGGCCAGCACCATCTCCAGGGAATGAAACCTTGTCTTCCATTATTTACTCAGCTCTGCAAATACAAACCTGCAGCTCAGCCCACAAAGAAAACACCCCAAATCGAGACATCCTGCGCGTGAGTCCTCCACGCTTCAGCGGGGATCCCCCCTTTAATCAGGGTCCCCAACTCCTGGGGGAAAGGAAGACCCCTGCTGACAGACACTGCGCTCTGGGAACCAAAGTCCAGCCCGTTTTCTAGGGGAACGTCTACCCGTGGCTCTTAGGCAATAAAGCAGGGGATCTGGCGAAGGCCAAGGACGCTGAAGACCATCTAGCCGGAGGAACGAGCCGGAGGAACGAGCCGGAGGAACGAGCCGGGGACGAGGCGAGGGTGGCGCTGGCGCAGAACCGCCAGCCTCGGGCTGACCAGGATCCTCGCCCCCGGCGGGCGGGCGGCGGCGGCGCAGACAAAGGCTATTCTTTCCCTAGATCTTGGAGGAAGTGTCAGGGCCCGGGCAGACCCGTTCTCAGAGCGGAGGTTGTTTTCTTTCTTTAAGGGAGGACAAAAACTACCCCCGGCGACAAGTCACCTTTCCTCCCGCCGGCGTGTCCAGAGCACGAGCGGAACCCCCGAAAGGCGGTTCGGGGGCGCCCACTCGGCCTTTGACAAGCAGACGGTGTTTCCACGCGCACCCGGCTTTTTTTTTGGGGAGGGGGCTGGCGGAGGAGACCGGCACGAAGCCCGCGGCGCCCCAAGAATCCCCGAAGGAAGGCCCCCCCGACGCAAAGCTGCTGCCCGCCCCCCCCCAGGCCTGTCCGTGTGCCCCCACCAACACGCACAGCCCAGCGCTGGGGTCCCGGCTCGCACGACGCCCCGGCAGGACAGACACCCGCGAACGGCGGGAAAGTGGCGCTAGGGACCCTCCCGGACCCCCTCAACCTCCCGGGAAGAGCGGGGCGCAGAGGAGCCCGGCCCCGGGGTCCCGCCGGGCGTCGGGGGCTCGAGGGGGTGCCCCCCTCCCCGGCCAGCGGGGAGGAGCGAAGCCCGGGGCGGGGGCCAGGGGGATGCAGACCGTCCAGCGCCAGCATGGAGGGGAAGTCCTTGCAGTTGGAGACGCCGGTGGAGTCGGTGACGCACGTCTTCCACAGGTTGGCCCAATAGGTGGCGGTGGTGATGACCGTGCCGTCGATGGTGGACACCTTCCAGTAGTCGGTGGGCAGCGTGGAGGACACCAGCACCCAGCCCGAGATGGACACCATGAAGGCGATGATCTCCGAGGCCGTGCTCGCCATGCCGCCCGCTGCAGCCGCGCTCGCGCTCGCGCTCCCACTCGGCGCCGGGACCCCCGCGCCCGGCCCAGGCCCCGCCCGCGCCCGCGCCACGCCCCCGCCACGCCCCGTCCGCGGGCCCGGCGCCAGGGGGCGCACGCGGGCCGGACGCGCCCTCGGGAGCCGCGCCGGCCCGCGCTCGCTCGCAGGCACCCCGGAGCGCGCGTCTGGGGGCGCCCGGGTGGGGGGGGCCGCGGGGAGTGGACGTCCTGGTGGAGGAAGGGCGCTGGGAGGCGCGGGCAGCGAGATGGGAAACATACTGCCTCCCCTGCTCCTTCCCCTCGCGTCCTCTCCTCCCCCCCAGTCCTCTCCCTTCCCCTTCCCCCACTCCCCTCCCCCCTCTCTTC